>JARBWK010000009.1:83200596-83235329 GCA_030556195.1 Anolis apletophallus
GTTTGCCTGTGAGAAAGGAATACGTTTATAGATGGCTATTGTTCTCACTTTTAGTGATGACAGAGAAATGATGTAAATGATTTGAATGATGTTTATTGGATTATTGAAATGTCATGTAACAACATTAATCACCAGCCAATTATGATTGTTTTAACTATAAAGAAGGGGTGGGTTTAACTGACTGGAATCCATTACGAGTATAAATGCCTTGGTATGGAATGTATCGGGGTCCTTTGCCCTACCTACGGCTGCGTTCCGTAAGCAAAATACCCACCAGCTGGTGATAGAAAATAAACCTTTTTGTTTTTCATCCTACTTCACAGTTGTCACGCGTTCTCCCTCTTCCTAGTATCCGCACGTTCGGGCAGCGTTGGTAAGGTTAAATTGGTACTTGGAGTTCTAGAACTCCCGGTTCTGCTTCAGAAGTACTACAAATCCCATAATCCGTGGTTCATCTTTCTCAAACTGCACCAGGACGTAAAGGGCATCATGGGGGTTATGTGTGCCAAGTTTGGTCCAGGTCCGTCACCCGTGCTGGTCAGAGTAAGTGAGTGAAGGTACTGCAAGTCCTTCAAACTGCACCAGAATGTAGAGTGGGTCTGGGGGGGGGGGTGTCTGTGTACCAACTGTAATCTTGTTCTGTCATTTTTGGGGGCCTGCTCAGGAAAATAAAGTTAAGTAAGCCTTTCTGTCAATTCAGGCTGAGGCCTAGTCAGGAGAATCAACTTGAGGAAGCCTTACTGTGAATTCAAGCTGAGGCCTAGTATCGAAAATCAAGTTGAGGAAGCCTTACTGTCAATACAGGCTGAGGCCTAGTTTGTAAAATCAGCTGAAGGAAGCCTTTTTGTAAAGAACTCTGTCTGGCACCTTTGAGATTTGGGATGTTGGAATGCTGGCCTATCCATGGCCCAGCCTCCCTCAAACTGCACCAAGACGTAAAGTGGGTCTTGGGGGTTCTGTGTGCCAAGTTTGGTTTTGTTGTCTCATTGTTGGGAGCTGCAAAGTGTTTTGGACTTAAACTCCCACCATGCCTGGCTGCCTTAGGGCTTTTCCTTACCTCCCTCTGGCACTTTAGAGTCTCGGAATGTTCATGGCTGGCCAATGGGAGTCGTTTATGCAAATAATGCTGCCACATATCCTTCCTGGCCTGTGAAAGTGGCTGCCACATATCCGCCCTTCCGCCCTCCGCATACACACATACAAACATTCCGTTTTATAAAGGTATACAGATACAGATTTAAAATATTTAAACATGGCAATCATGTCTCCTCCCACCTTCTCTTCTGCAAACTTTACATACTGAGCTCATTATGATAATGGTCAATCTTTATGGTTTTCGTATTTCAGTTTGCTTTTACTCCACAGGTTACATCATCTCTTCCAAGCATATGTATAATAATCTACCAAATAAAGCAACAAGTAAGATCTTCTCAGGAAGCCCTGATCTTGGTCCCAGCTCCTTCACAGATGCAGTTGGTGGGGACAAGGGACAGGGCCTTCTCAGTGGTGGCCCCTCAGCTATGGAACTCCCTCCCCAGTGAAATTAGATCATTTCCCTCCCTCCTGACCTTCAGAAAGAAACTAAAAACAGAACTGTGGAACCAAGGATTTGGTTAATAGTGCAGTGCAGTAAGTGAAGATGGAATATGTGCAATTACTACTAGAATGGCTCAGTGACTATGATTTTGGATTGTGTGGTTTTTAATAATTGGTTTTAATTATTATATACTTTTTAATTTTATGTTTTAATGTACATGTTTATTTTATTATATATCTGTTTTATGTGGCATTGAATTGTTGCCAATTGTAAGGCTGCTCTGAGACCCATTTGGGGCAAGAGTGGTGGGGTATACATACAGTAAATAAATATAAATAAAATAAAACTTTATTTATATTCCGCTCTATCTCCCCAAAGGGACTCAGGGCAGATTCCAAACATAAAAGGCAAACATTCAATGCCTGAATGCAAGAACAGTACATCCATACCAACAAAATCTCTACAAGGCAACATATGAATATGAATTATAACTTAAGAAACTGAAATTAAATAAAAAGCACAGCCTGTTATAACAGACATAAGACAAAAAATCAAACATCAAATGGAAACAATAATTTCCATATTTCTTTGGGGCAAATCGATTAATCATTGCTCAAGATTGCTAAATAAATTAATTAATAAATACTCCAAATATTTGATGAAGTGAGATGCAATCCAAGGAGAGGATGGTACAGGCTTTTCATTAGTTAGTCTGTGGCAACTGTCTCAAGCTGCGGAGTTCACCATTTTCCCCATAGATTGGGTCCTCCCCCGTTGCCTCAACACACTGCTTTCCTGCTGTTCCGGTTTGCCATTCCTTCATCTCCTAACCCTCCATCCTCTGCTCAGTGATGTAGTGTTTGTGTTGCTCATACTCTTTGCTGCCTTGGATGCTGCCTCTCTATCAGTCTCAATCTCCTACCCTTTCCAATTTTCACCTCCACCTGGTAGTAAAAGCAGCTGTTACTTGCTACCATATCTGCTTGTTGCATCCTTTATTTCATGTTTGCCTGCTCCTTCTCATGTTTAAACCTACTCAACACCTCTCTTTGCCTTTCACTACACACTTTCATGGTGGCTTTTGCATCTCCTTGCTACGCCTACCCGCAGGACAAGACCATGGGGGAGTTGACAGTTGAAAAATCACAATTTCCTCCTATCTGAGAATGTCCTCCTGTTCCTGGAAATTTACTTTATTGGAATGATTTAAGTGAGTAATTGATCCTGAGGACAGATAGGATCGAATTCTAGTTAGTTCTTCTTTTGGAAGGAACAACTCCCATATGAATTTTAGGAGGCTGTAAAGAAGGCCTGTTAGACCCAATTCTTTTATCCAAGGCACTAACAATATCAACACTAAAAAAATCCCTGATAGACTGGGAAAGTGATGCAAATTGCTAATATACTGTGTACCTGGCCTTCTTGTAATTTGTTTAAAAAAGAGCCTATGGGGAAATCTGTGGTGATTTCTGAGGTGAGTGATTAATGTTGTAGAACTCTTTTATACTGGAAAACCTTTTGACACAGTCTCTCAAAGGGCAAATAAGTTCTCCAAAACAATTAAGGCACTGCTCCTGTCCTACCCAGGCACTGCAATTTAAAATGTGTGAGATCTAGTTGCAGAGCCAGATTTGGACATAAAGAAGTCTCATGTTTCTGTATATCTTCAGAGGAACTAAAGTTGGGATTGGGGTGACATCTTGATTCCTTCTTCTGCTCTTGCGAATGGCCCATCTCAGTAGCACAGCGGTATCTTGAGTACTCAGTAACTGGCATTTTCCAGCAGGATTCAAGAAGACCCATTACTGAAGTCATTGAAATAATTTGCCTATTAGTGATGATTAGACATGAATCAGATTAGTCTAGATGCAAATGCTATAACCTCTTGTGAGATTGTTCTCATCTCTTTTTAAAAAATAGAATTATCAACTCGGGACAGTTCTCCTTATACAGTCTCATACTGATCAGCATTGACTTTCCTCCATTACAAAAACTGCATTGCAACTATAAGCTTTGAGTTCTGGCTGTGGCAGAGAAGGAAGCTACAAATTGAGCAATTACTTGATAACATCAGCAGAAGTACCACTTTCAACCCCACCCGCTCAAAGGAAGAAAAAAAAATCATGAAAGATAGAGAAAATCTTATCTTTACCATGGGGCCCTTTGGTAGTTCTCACTGGCTGCAGGAGAATGCCCCCCCCCTCCCTCCGCCTCCGTCTTTTTTGAAATCACTTAGTGTGTCAGTAAAATGTTTGGACAACAGGCTGCCAGAAAATGGAGTGCTGCATACCTTTATTTATATACAGTGTTGATTAGTATGCATTGAACACCCTTCAACCCCACTAGATTTTATTGCTAAGCTGGTGACAGAACACATTGCCCTGATCAGATAGCAAAGAAAAGTCTAATGGGATGTTTTTTCTTCTTTTTCCCAAATAAACCATTTCAAAATTGCTCCATTTTAAGGATCATGAACCACCAATTGCTGCACAATGTCTTTTATCTGGCAAGAATTAAGGCTGCGCTGCATTTTCAGGAGATGTGATTGTCAGAGTTAGTGTTTCCATCTGAGAGACTAAAAAATGTCAATGAATACCGTCTGCTGTCCATCCTTTCTTCTTATTTGTTGCATCTGTTTGAGACCAGTTTCCCTCCAATTTGCATCAGAGTGAATGCTGGGGTAGAAGGAACTTTTTCCAGCTGCTTAAAAAGACCATAGAGAGCCCTTTGAATTGATATACATAATCCAATGAAAAATAAAGCAATAACTGGAGAGAATCATGAAGAGTAGGTCCAAACATGTGATAATTAAAATTCTATGACTCAATTTATATTTTTATATAGATTTAATTAAATCAAATTTCTATTTTAGCTGCAATATTTCAAGTCTAAAATTCTCCTGAGATTGACTCTTAATTGGTAAATTAGTAGTTACAAAAAATAACATGATGCCTGTTGGAAAGACTTGAAAACTGTGTCAATGCACTTTGACAGAAATCAGGCTTTATTGATAAACTTTGGTGAACACTCAAGTGCAAGTACAGTGGGTTTTTCTTGCCCAGTTGTGCTTCTAATGTATGTTTTCAAACATTTAGGAGTAGGAAACAACCTTTCATTTGTAGCTTTGACACTGGCAATGTTGCAGAAATCTGAAGATATTTCTTCACATTTTTTGGAGTCTATCATGGACAAGATAGGATTCCAGTGCATTTTATGGTTTTTCTGTAGATATGTTTTTCCATTTTCTACTTCACAGGTTAAACTCATCCATCAGTGTGTCAGTATCTTGAAGTCATTCATTGTAGTTTTGCGCACTTGTTCAAGGATGTTAGGAAAGATGGCGCCGGTGAAGGAGCTTGCAGGAGCACTCTGCCCGTGCCCATCAAATTTCGCGATTAAGACATCCGAGGCTAGTCCTGACTCAGGAGAGGACCTACCTTCCGCTGCAGTAGACCCCCGTACCCCAAAAGGGACCGGTGTGGGTCCTCAGCAAAATGTATCTGATCCAGAGGACGACTATGAGGATTTTTACAACTTCTGCCTGGGCCTGGAAGCCAAGCTGAAGATGCAGAGAACCTCTGAGGTGCCTCTGCCCTTGCCGCTGCCAGATCCCTGGGAAAATGCACAGACCCCTACTATAATATCAGGACTGACAACCTTACACCAACTCTGGAAGGAGTTTGGCCAGTTAGAGGAGAAGTTCAAGATGTTTGGTGAGCGGCTGCAACAAACTATTGCAGACACTTATTCCATCCCAGCGAATCTGGACCGCGAAGGGGAGGAAGCTACCACCCCGACCACCCCGACCCCCAGCCCCAGGTGTTCCCCAGATTTTCTCTGGGATCACTCCTGGGATCTCCAGATGGAGGACCAGCTGGATACGCCCGCAGACGACCTACCATGGACTGAGGAGCCGGTGGAAGGGCCTGAGGTGGCAGCGGGAGGATTGGATCTCCCCCTGCCGGGCTGATTTTTGGCGATGACTGCCCGATCGTTCAGGCCGGCCTGGATCCCAGGACCTGCCCATGGTCGTCTTGCCAGAGGCCGACAGGACTCTGCCCTGGCCGGCATCCGGAGACAGGAGGAGAGGAGTCTTTCAACATCGACCCGTTGCTGGAGCGCCGAGTGGATCTCTGGCCGTGGCACCCTTCCCTGTCGCGCTCAGCCAGGAGAGAGCTGAGGGCAAGGGGAAAGATGGCGCATGGCCTTGGGGACGCGCAAGGGGAACACGCGTCCGTCCCCCCACGAAGATGGGTGGAGAGGAGCCGAGGCGCAGGTGCACACGCCATCACCACCGGCACCGGAAGAGAAGGCCCTCAGTGACCGCCCTCCCAACTGGCGCCTCAGATGACGTACCGGATGACACCGCAGAAATGACGAAGGGTGAGCATTCAGCCCCCCACCCGCCGGAGGTGGGAGGGGCGAAGCGGAGGCGCCATCGGAGACGCAAGCGATGCCGACGTAGACGACGTGGGGATGGACTGTCTTTGGCTCCGCCCTCTGTTGACGCACCCCGCATCGACATGGGAGCTCCCCTCCCTCCCCCCTCACTGGAGGAGGAAGAATGTCGGCGGAAGGAAGAACACCAGCGCCACCTATGTGGTGGAGGACCCTTGTCATCGTTACCAGCTCCACAATTTGAGCCCCAGCTAGATCGCCTGAGGATCTGGCCTTTGGCCCCCCGGCTCCTGGAGTCCGGGAAGGATCCAGCTACCGTTGCCTCCAAGAACTTGGGCAGAAACTCCCAAACTGAGGGGACAGGTGCCTCTCCTACATCGGGGATGAAACTTGCCCAGGAGAGGCTGGCCCCAGGACAAGGACTACCATCAGAACAGAGAGGAGGAGTTACAAATGCCACTGACTCCTCTCCCTGAACTCTGATTAACCCAAAGGGTGGGAGGTATAGATCTAGGACCTTTTGGGGGGCGGGATTTAACAATTGGGGCCACAGAGAGTGGATAGGCCCCATTCCCACTTCCCCTCACCTAGGGCCGACTACCGGCCCTAACAAACCATCGGATCCAGATCTGGAACTACCCCCATTATGGACAAAGCGGAACCCTATTGGGAAAAGGGATGGGAGACAGGCAAAATTACCTTTATCCCCAAGTCAACACTCTTAAGAACATGATGGACAACTCCAACACGCCCCCCCTTTTCGGAGGATGGGCAGGAGACCGGACACTTAGCCGAGTCCTCGGAGGAAGATGTGCAGGGGCAGGTAATACGTGTGATCTCGGGAAGGGGCAATAGGGACAGTAGACGTAGGCCATATGAGAGAAGGCGGAGGAGCCGAGGAAAGGCTCGTCCTCCTTCTGACCTATGTGCTATCCCAAGGCACGCAGATGAGGAGTCCCCAATTACCTCTCCTCCAACTCTGGTACTAGTTAACACCAGGTCCGTGCATAATAAGACAGGGACCATCAGGGATTTCCTCCTTGAGAGGAAGGCTGACCTGGCCTGTTTCACTGAAACATGGCTTCAAGAGGGAGACGAGGTCATTATGCACAAGCTAACATCGCCTGGGTTTGTTGCTAGTTACCAGATGAGGACAGAGAGGCGTGGGGGGGGGGGATCGCCATCCTCAGCCGAGACAATTTTAATTCCAGGACGATTCCGACAGCGAACATCCCTGGAATGGAGTGTGCGGGCCTGGTGTGGGACCTCAGTGAGAGTGTAGCCTTCCTGTTGGTGTACCGTGCACCCAACGCACCAATGGGGAGTCTGCCTAAGCTGCTGGAGGTGGTTGCGGAGTGGGCATTGAGGTTCCCTAAGCTCATTGTCTTGGGGGACTTCAATGTCCATGCCGACACCACCTCCCCTTCAACAGCAGCCATGGACCTAGTGTCTACCATGGAGGCACTAGGACTCTCACTCTGTAAGACCGGCCCCACGCATCAGGCCGGGCACACCCTGGATTTGATCTTCACGGCTGGAATTTGCGTGATCCCAACCTCCATAATGGAGGTTCCATGGTCGGATCACAGTGTCCTGGAAATCCGTCTGGAAATGGCTTCCCCTCCCGGTAAGGGTGCCGAACCTATTTTGGTTTGCCCGAAGAGAATTATGGAACCCACTAGGTTCCTGAATGCTCTAAGGGATTGGGAACTCCCCAACGACTCAGTCGATGGGCAAGTAGAATGTGGGAACACCAGTCTTTCTGCTGCTTTAGATGAGATCGCCCCCAGGCGCTCTCTCATCCCCCGCAGTAATCGCTCGCCTTGGTTTACCAAGGAGTTGCGGGCGATGAAACGGAGGAAGAGACAGCTAGAGGACGTGTGGCGGAGCCTCCGCGACGGAGCATCGAAATCGGCTTATAAACAGTTTAAAGAAGTTTATGAGCAAGCTATCAAGGAAGCTAAAAAAGTCTACTCCTCCTCCTTGATAGAGTCGGCTAGTTCACGCCCAGCTCAACTTTTTAAGATAATTCGGTCTTTGACAACAATCCCAACTGTCCCAAATGATAGGGGTTTGGCTCCAACAGCTGAGGTTTTTCAGAACTACTTTGCCGACAAGATCTCGACTCTCTGCCGGGATATTCCAGCCACTCTTGATACAGTGAGCGAACTCGAGACCCTGCCGCCACTCAATGGGCCCACCTTCACCCGCTTCCAACTGCTGGACGCAGCAGCTGTCGATAAGTTATTTGCTGCAGCTAGACCAACTACTTGCTCCCTTGACCCTTGCCCTTCCTGGCTTGTTAGATCTTGCCGGGAGGGGCTACGAGGCCCCCTGGGAAAGATCATAAATAGCTCCCTTGAGCAAGGAGTGTTCCCAGGGGGATTGAAAGAGGCAATGGTCAAACCACTGCTGAAGAAGCCGAATTTAGACCCTTCGGCTCCCTCCAATTACCGACCTGTTTCCAACTTGCCTTTTTTAGGCAAGGTGATTGAGAGGGCAGCAGCAGATCAGCTGCAGCAGTTCTTAGACGACACAGCTGGACTTCTTCCCTTCTAGTCCGGCTTCCTTATTGGGCATGGGACGGAGACCGTGCTTGTCGCCATTACAGACCAACTTTGCCGCCAGCTGGACCAGGGTGGATCAGCACTGCTTGTTTTGTTAGATCTAACAGCAGCATTTGACACCGTAGATCACGCATTGTTGACCCACCGTTTAGCCGTGACTGGGGTTAGGGGGACTGCCCTTAAATGGGTGGCCTCCTTCCTCCATGATCGGGGACAACGTGTGGAGGGGGGCGGGGGGGGGTGTCTCTGGGAGACTCCCACTAAACTGTGGGGTCCCCCAGGGGGCCATCCTCTCCCCCCTATTATTCAACATTTATATGCGCCCCCTGGCCCAGCTGGCCCACGACTTTGGTCTGGAGTGTTAGCAGTACGCTGATGACACCCAGCTTTTGCTGAGAATGGACAGCAGGCCGGACACCGTACCCGATTGTTTCCATCTATGCCTTGAAGCCGTGACTGGTTGGCTGCGTGCCAGCCGGCTGAAGGTGAATCCGTCGAAGACAGAGATCTTGTGGCCCGGTCGACCTGGGCTGGATGAGTGCCGGTTGCCTACCCTGGATGGCGAGCGACTCAGCCCGTCATCCCTTGTTAAGAGCTTGGGTGTCCAAATAGACCCAGGTCTCCATGGTCAGCAAAACTCCCATCCTTCGGCAACTGCACTGGCTCCCCGTGGAGTACCGAATTGCCTTCAAGGTGCTGGTTCTAACCTTCAAGGCCTTGCACGGTCTAGGGCCTGCGTACCTGAGGGACCGCCTTGCCCCGTATGTTCCCCCAAGATCACTACGTTCAGCTGAACAGAATCTGTTACTGGTGCCATCAATCCACTCTTGCCATCTGTCCGTAACCAGGCAAAGAGCCTTTTCTGTGGTAGCTCCGGTGTTATGGAACTCCCTCCCAAATGACACCCGAGCGATCCCAGAGCTCATCCCTTTTCAAAGGGCTTGTAAGACCGCCCTTTTTCGACTGGCTTTCAACTAGATATGTCTGCCCAGGAAATGCCTATGTATTTTATCCTGTACCTCGCGATGAGATGCGTTTTATGTTTTTATTGTATGGCCGCATGGTTGGTACATGCCGCCTATTTTATGTGCTGTGATCCGCCCTGAGCCTGCAGGGAGGAGCGGAATACAAGATTGAATAAAATAAATAAATAAATAAATAAGTTGGATTTTAAATGGCCACAGTTAATAGGAAGGAACACTTGCAGTTCCTGAACTACTTCCCTGTGCCTTGTAAATCTTTCTTGAAGTTGGCTGCAGAAAAAGTCCAAAAATGAGATTTGCACAATTAGCTTATAATATTCCACTGGTGTTGGTGAAGTTGCCTGGATGTTACTTTTTGCAAGTCTGCCTTGAACAGATGCAAGGAATCCTAACTTCTCCATTCATAGACTACCACTGATCTTGCTATGTCAAAGATCTCCTGTAATTCTTTCGCAGATTCTGTGCACACCTCTCTGGTTTTTCTAAGACATGTTCAGACTACAAAAATGTCCATATCTACTCTTTACATTGTTTTGCTAAGTTGAAAGTGATGACAGGACCTTTCAAATTGTTGTTGTCGTCGTCATCATCTTATTTATTTATTTATACTATGCTTTATATCCCCAAAGGGGCCTCAGATTCAGCCTTCAGAACAGTTAAAACAAGGTGTCCAGCTTGGGAAGCAGTCTCACTGTTGTATAGAGGACTCTCTTTTACAATTAGGTAAAATAAGGTTGAGATAGTACTTGCAGTTCTGGAGGAACTATAATTTTTTATTCTTACATATTTAGCATGTGTATTTGGTTAACCAGTAAAAATTCAAGAGAAAAAAACTGAAAAGGAGGGGTTGAACCCATAACCCTCTTCCCTCATCCACCGTCCTTGGCTACTGGATTGCTTGTAAGGATGTTGGGAATGTGTTTTTTTCTTCAAAAAATTATTTTAATCAAATAAACACCTTTTCGGTATCCTGGTATGTGTCTTTTTTCCATTTATATATTATCCAGTGCATATCATATTAAAAAGGAGTGCAAAGCAATGTCTGCATTAATGAGCATTGAAATAAAAAATACTATTCCTATACCCTCCTCTACTTTTAATGATGGAATTCATTTGCCACTTTTCTCTCTTATTCAACAAATTGCAGCTTACAAGTGGGTTACCTATCACTTCTCCAAAGGCAAAGAGGATGCAAAAATGTTTATAAAATGTGTTCGCCATTTTAGATCAGCCCTAGACCAAATGTATAAATCAGAAAAAGATGGTTGAAAAATTCTTTCAAATTCAAATTGTTTTAGAGACAGTGTTTTTAACAACAGCAACAACAACAGCAATGCTCTGGGAAGAACTACTATAGCTGCAGATCAAATTGTGGCAACCTGTGAAACTCACTACATGAACATGGGTACTCAGTACCCATTATGAGCACAAAATGAATGGCAAAGAACGAGTAGTGAATTTTTTGGAGTATAGATAAGGTTTCACTCCTTTAACTGAACCAATCAGCCAATAGTAAGACAATTAATTATTCACAGGATTCATGATAAAGCTGGAGATAGAGATTTCAGTAATGAGCTGATGTAAACATAGAAAGCAACTGAAGCATTGACCGAATGAAGTAGGAGTAAATGAAAAGATTTAAAACTAAAGGAACAGAAAAGCAGTAAGATACCAGTGTTGGGAAAGAGAAGATAAATCCATGGTAAGGACAGGATATACAATCCTAAGCATAAATGCCCTACTCAGCAAAATTGCAAGATCATAATGCCAATAATATGCTTCCCAGGGTGTCTCCAGACAGCATTAAATCACGAGTTTTAAACCGGGGCAAAAAATCCCGGGACTTCAGAAAAGGTCCACATAAAGACCTGTTGGTTCTGGGATTTCTGCCTCCATTGTCCAGACTTAATGCTTTGTTGCAATATTTAGAGGCTCCCAAGATGGCTGCCAGGGGACTTCCGCCAGAAACTTTGGTTTTTTAAAAAGAAAAACCCACCAAGGCACAGATATGCGGAGAATCACTGCAGCAAATGACTGCAAGAGTCCATTTTTTGTCCTGGCCAGAGAAACTATGCCGTCCAGACATTTCATGAAGTATCTGTCAAACAAACTATTTTTTTGGGTAGGACTACTTCTGCCCAATCAAACAGGAACACATACATTCAGGCCAGGAACAGAAGTTCGTTATTATTTTATTTGTCATTACTTTCTACAGCCTGGCTGCCTGGCCATCTGTCCACACAGATTTGGTTGTATACTCGTGGCATCAAACAACAGGGTGCTGTTGCTGAGTTATACATGGCTGTTCCTGATTGTTCTTATTGTGAAAAGATGTACAACATTGACCGGGAGGCACAACTTTGTCCTGGCCAGAGAAAATTGCCCTCCACATATTTCATGAAGTTTCTGGCACACAAACAAAGTTTTTGTCTACTGCTCAAGTGTCACCTTCTGTTTAGGAACTGACCAATCAGGAACAAACATCTAAAACTCAGAAACAAACCCAGATTTTAAAAAATCCCATGATTTCCGAGTGGAGGGACACACAGACATGCGAAGACCCACATATTCAGCTCAAAACTATGATATCCCTGCACCTGGAAATCTTGTGTTTTATTAATTTTGTACAATCGCTTCTGTATTTACAGGGAATGGTGTCTGCCCACCCTCCTGTTTGCTGAGATAAAGGTAGTCTGGACGGGCAACCAGAAAAATGCATAGTATCTGAGAATATACACAGGCATAGGCAAACTTCAGCTCTCTGGGTATTTTGGACTTCAGCTCCCACAATTCTTAACAGTCAGTAAGATGACTGGGATATCTGAGAGATGAAGTCCAAAGCACCTGGAGGGTTGAAGTTTGTCCATAAAATAAAATATAAAATCAGGTTACCAGATTTTTTTTGCATTGTAAATATACACATCTTCCACAATATAACTTTACCTATTTAATTTCTTCATTGCATTGTATCCCTTCCCAATATTTCACTCCTGCTTAGAAGTAAGAAGCCAGACAGGAGAGTTGGTGAATAGGAATAATTTTGTTTAACTGTTTATGAGGATCTGTATGGGGTGGAACACATTGTGGACAGAAGTGAGGTTACATTCCTTCAGAACTTTCCCATGCTGTGGGAAATTCTATTTCACACTGTAATAACAAGCCATATGTAACAGTTTGCCCCAGCCAGTCATATTTTGCCAAGAAATTTGGCCTAGGCCACATAATCCACTCCAAACCCAAAGACTTATAAAAGGGTTCATGTAGTAAGTACCCCTAGGTGGTCAACCATATTGTAATTTCCATCATTAATAGATAGGTATCCATTGGGTATCCAATTGGGCAGAAATCCCAATTTAA
The DNA here is from genome assembly GCA_030556195.1 of Anolis apletophallus. Lineage (NCBI taxonomy): Eukaryota > Metazoa > Chordata > Lepidosauria > Squamata > Anolidae > Anolis > Anolis apletophallus. The sequence goes on from JARBWK010000009.1 coordinate 83,213,439, forward strand.
ATGAGGTTTCAGTATGGAGGGGGAAATTTTAGCTAGCCTTAAAGCCTGTGTAGACCAATATGACACAGCAGTTTCAAATTGGCCAGGGGAAGGATTAATGCTGGTGTTTTATCCCACCTCAAATTTATGGAATCACATTTTGATGTCACTCCTTATTTCTCCATGCAAAGAGAGAAAAAGCACCCTTGGACAGCTCCACAACCAGCTCTCTCTCTCTCTCTCTCTCTCTCTCTCTCTCTCTCTCTCTCTCTCTCTCTGTCTCTGTCTCTGTCTCTGTCTCTGTCTCTCTCTCTCTCTCTCTCTCTCTCTCTCTCTCTCTCTCTCTCTCTCTCTCTCTCTATCACTTTTAAAGCTAAAGAAAATCATGTCTGGCAGGATGTGAGTACTATAGCCTGAAAGTTGACTAAAACAGCTGTTCTTAACCATGGTTCATGAAGCCCTGGGAGAGCAATATGCCCTCACACCGGAGTCCCTAAAGCAGGGGTGCTCATTATGGTGATCGGGAGCACCTAGGTGATCTTCGGCCCTCTTCCAGGTGATCTTTGGGCCTCACCAGCCAGATGGCGCGCTACTGCCATGGGCGCGCACGTGCGCTCCCACCGCCACCTTCGTGGGGCTTCTTTTGCCAAAATGAGGCTTTAGTGGGCGGGCCCTGGCACTCGTCTTGCCACGCATGGTGTGGTGACATGACCACCCATTGGTTGCTGCTGGGGGGGGGAGCAAGGCGAAGGAACGCGCACGGATAGGATGCGAGGCTGTGGGAGGGATGGAGGGAATGTGTGTGTGCATGAGAGAGGGGGGGAGCCAAGGAGAGAAGAAAGAAATCCGGAGAACTTTTTCGGATCCTTTTGGCAGGCAGGCAGGCGGGCACTGGAAGGAGAGAGGGAGAGAGAAAAATGCGAAGGAGGCCGGGCAAAGTGGGGCAAAGCCAAGCAAGCCCCACCGCAAACCCTGCTGCTGCCCTCGGGACTCCCATTCCAAGCCGAGACCTGGGCGAGCGAGCTGTGTGGGGCTGCTTTCTTTCCTTGGTTGGGGGCGAGGAGGGAGGGCTCCGCCGTGTTCCTGAGGCTGAACCCGAGGAGGAGGGGGCTGCGGGGATGGAGACTCCACTTGCTGCTGCTGCTTGTGCCCTCACCACCTTTCTCCACCTCGCCCTCCCTCGCCCTCGAAGGAGAAAGGCGGCGAGGGCCCATGGGAGAGAGAGAGAGAGGGTGGCTCTTCAGAGCCGGCTAAGAAGAGCCACCCTCTCTCTCTCCCGTGAGCATGGACTGCCACCAGTGGGAGGGGTCCTCCTTCCTGCCAGCTGTCCACTTGGGCGTCCTTTCTGAGTGACACCCTCGAAAGGAAGAAAGGGCACACCCCCGCTGCAGCTGTCACTTTGGGGAAGCACCTCTTCCAGTCTTCCTTCTCCTGCCCAGGTAAGGAAGCTTCGAGGGAGGAGGGGGGAGGCTGCCGTGGGGAGGCTCCAGCCTCACGTGGGTCCCTCTCTCGGTTGAGTTTCCTGGCCCAGGCAGCAGCCAGGCAGCCCCTCTTCCCAGCCCTGCGCCTTCTGAGCTGCCGCCGAAGCCATATCTGGCCGGAGTGCTGGTGGGTGTGCCTATAAATACCCTCCTGCTGCGTGCGTGGGAGGGGTCTGCTGTGCACGCAAGAAGCAGGACGGGATGGGGACTTCCTGCTTCGTGAAAGCCCACAGCAGGAAGGAGGAAGGCAACAAAGACATTAAGAGACAGCGTGCACGCAGGCAAGGAGGATCCCCTTCCTGGGTGCGCGCGGCGGCGAGTTCATGGGCAGACAAGAAAGAAGCCCTGCGTGGACGGAAGGCTGCAGTAGGAGTGTGCGCGCATGCATGCGCATGCACGCTCACATGCACAACAGGTGATCTTTTCAACTTGATTGTTCATATAGTAGCTCGCATGATGAAAAAGTGTGGGCACCCCTGCCCTAAAGGCTTGAAAAAATGACTTGGAGGAAGGGGCCGGCCCAACAAGCAGGCAGCCCTGCTGCTACTATTGCCTTCTTCCCCTGGTGGTGGGTCAGATAGAAAGAGACATCATAATTGATTGAAGGGCCGTTCTTAGCTTTGGCTACTCCTCCCTCCTACCTTCTTCTGAGGTGAAACCCTGGAGTGTTTTCTCTCAGAGTGTGACAGCGGCAAACCAGTAACAGTAGCTGTGTCACCTTCATCCTCAGACAAGCGATATCAAGACTAGACAAGGTGAGGCACAAGCTTCTCCTACATCTCCAGAAGGTGGTGGTGATGTGCTGATGCGGCAGTCACAGGCCAGAATGCCTATGTCTGAGCTGACGGCTGAGCCTGAATTTCATAGTCCATCTTCAAAAAGGGCAATGCATACCTCTGCAACATTTTCTGGAAGCTTGCTAAGCTTAACTAACGTTCATACTGCTTTATTCACAGCCTCCTCACACTCCTACCAAGGTGATGGTGAAAAGCCTGCCTCTCTTGATGGAGGAAGAAGCCTGCCCTAGATGTTCTCCGTCCACTCCAGCTTTACCTCCTTCACATCCAACTTCACTGTGTTGAGTGTCTGCAAAGAAGTTGTAACTATGTTCAGACAAATATAGTTCCCATGTGACTGGAAAGAGGAGAGGGTACAATTATTGTGCCCATTTCAACACATTTACCAATCACAGCAACAGAAGTGTACATACTTTGGGATAATATTATTTTATCTTTTAGAGAGTTAATGTAGTGGTTTGAATGTTGGACTATGATTCTGGACATCAGGGTTCAATTCTCTGTTCAGCTGTGGAAACTCATTGGGTGACTTTGGGTGAATCACATCCTCTCAATCAAGAAAGTTTCACTACATGTCACAAATAATATGAAGACACACAACAACAAATGTCTTATCTCTGTCCATTTCAAGCTTTTCTTCAAAGTGCAGATGGATGTGCCTATAAATTACACATAAGGTACATACCTATATGTTATTTAATGAGATAAATTTCTGTTTGTCTGTCTAAAGTTTGCCTTTTTATAGTCAAACATGACATTTTAAAATCTAAATTAAATGTTAGGGAGAGGAAATGTTCAAACTAAAAATATTCCTCTGGCCTGAAATTTTCATCAACTTTTGGGTTCATCATATTTACTCATAATAAGATGCTATAAAAATGTTTAACTAGGCTGGAAAAGGGAAGACACCTTATAGAATGTAGAGGTAGTTGAAAAATGTGGTTGAAAAGCAAAGGATACATGTTACTACTTTTGTCAAAACTCTTAATGGAAGTCTACTTTCCAACAATCCCCCAATATTTTCATCACAGATAGCCACAATCCCTTGGGCCCCTGAAAATAATCCCCTTGTCTCCACCCTCAATAAAATAGGAGCTCATTTCCACTTTTTAAGCTGTATTACTACCAGCAGCATGGTTGTATTCATAGTTTCTGGACCTCTTTTTAGAATGACAGGCTAAAATAATGTGGGCATTGTGGTTCAGGATATCATGAAGACCATTGCTTCTTGACTAAAGTATCTCCGAATATTTAAATGGTGTTTTTTTGTTCAATTTGAAAATGCAATAGGAAAGAGTATTTGCTGTCATTGCAGCAAAGTGGCAGTGGTACAATGTTACCCAATCCACAAGACATATTGAAAAAGGCCCTGGTTCTCAGCATAAACACTGAGCCATAACTCTGCTCTGAAATCTACTTCAGAAACACTCTTGTCCTCAACAAGGAAAACCAGAGATGTGAGGTCCAGTTGCCCATTTCTTCTTCCTCTGTGAAAAAGGATGCCTCAACAAGAAAAAGGTAAGCCATGGTGAAATGTTCCTATTCCAAAATTGACTATAAAAATTATGTTTGCATTAAAAAAACTGGCCCCTAACAAAACAATTTTTGCATTAATATTTTTCAGATAAAAATATGTATTTGAAAAAAGAACACAACACACACACAAACCCATAGTACATAAAATGTTATGATTACTTTCAAAATATGAGATTTTTGCACAATTTCTTTTTGCAAAAAATACCTTGAAATGTAAAAAAAAAAGGGATAGCTCATAAGGAACTGGCCATACAATTTTCCTTCTTTGGGACTTGCCTATAAATAAAAGTGCAGCTACAAACAAATTATTTATACAAACAATCTAACCTAACATTTTTAAAGTACCACAGCTCTGAAAGTATCCATTATTGCAAGCATTCTAGCAGCATTTTAGGTCATCTGGGCTGACGGATAGATGGACAGGTGAATAGGTAGGGACCATAATGGCTTTTTGTGAGCTGCACAGTAAAGGCAAGCTCAGTGGTGTGGAGTCCTGAAAATGATGGATGAAACTCTTGAGTAATTATACCTCCCAATCAGCAATATCAATCACTTGTACTCCTATGATTCCTGAGATCTTCATTTGTTAAACAAGAAAACTGTACATTCAGTTGCAGTTGGGTTTTTGGCTGATCTGATAGTGATTTCTACAGGGGATGGCCATTATGGTGAAAGGTGCCTTCGCCGATCACACCAGGTCATGGCCTTGCTTATCCCTTTACAATTTTTGACAAGATGTGGAGATGAATACTTGCATAGGATTGCATTGAGAAAGAATATAGAATTCAAGGTAACCTTACTGTATCCTTTTGGAACAGTCTATTAGCTCACCTCCTCTATGTCACTCTGAGGGATTACAACTGATTATCTCCCCCTGTTTATGAGCTTGTTATGAATTTTTTAAGCAGGTTCCAGAACTGCTGTTCTTATGAGTGTTCATCCTGCACAGTGGCTCAGGCAACCAAAATGTTAATGGCTCGGAGGGTCAGAAAAAATATATCAAAAGATGGGAGAAGAAAGCCTTTTGTTTAGGCAGTATAATTCATATTCCATTTGTGAAATAGAGAACTGAACATGTGTTTCAAGTAAGCAAACTGGCTCATCCTTATTACAGAGAAGCGTGAAGATTACATTGATGGATGTGATTCATCCATTTGTTTCTGATGCAGCTACTTTAAAAAACCTTTGAGATGATACCCTTTGATCATAGAAATGTCAAAACCATATTTCTCATCACTGTATATTGTGCCTATTTGGGCAGTTTGGTGCCTCTGAATGATGTCACACACAAACAAACAAATTATACAGAAGGAAAAGCCATTTGCCTTCTTTGCATGTTGGCCTATTTTATGTGCTGTTATCTGCCCCGAGCCTGCAGGGAGGAGCAGAATACAAGACCGAACAATAAATAAATAAATACATAAATAAATAATTTTTAATGCTTTTCCAGACAATCAAACCAGTGCACCTAATTAACATCCAGCTTGTTCATGCTCTAATATTATTTTTAAAGGTTCTAAATCTTCCTCCAGATGTATAGTAAATATTATACCTTCTGGAGAGAGATTATAGTTAGGATAGGAATGGCTTTTTGCCAGTTTACCAGATGCAGACTTATAGGCAGGATGACATAAACAAGAAATAGGTTCAGAAAACATGAGGGCAGACATACATGACATGACATAGATAATGGGATCTTATGGATAGGAAGTGAAGATTAATTTATCATGCGCTAGTAGATTTCCAGATGTTCAAAGAGAATACTTAATCAGAAGTGAGGAAAATGAGCGATCCTGTCCAAGACACCAGAACTGTGAACTCTATACACAGTTTATATTCATAGACTCACCTTTGTAAAAGTTGTCAAATCAGTTCCAATTTATTAAATGTCTTCAGTGTTATAAACATTTTCTTGTGAAACACTGCAGTTTCTGCGACAGAATTACACTGCCATGTTATGTCTGGTCACACAGACCATGAAGAAGCTATAAATTGCTTCACAACTTAATCTGGTTTTGAGAAACTTCTTATTTCTCTTGAGTTCTTAGTAAATCCCCTACTGCCAACAAGAATTCATTTCAGCTTCAAGTTCTCTAAAAAAAAGAAAGAGCTAAGACATGAAGAAGAAAAAGAGATCAAAAGGGGAAATGAAGCAATCTTAGGTTTAAAAAAAAATCTATGGTGGCTGGGGCTTCCTTCAAAATACCAATAGTGTTCCACCATCTGGCCTGTGCAGTTTTGCTTACTCAAGCTTTGCCCTAAAGTAGATTTCTTTGTAAAACTAACAACTTTAAAAGCTTCTCAATCAAAGGTCCCTAAGGTGAACTTTGGAGCCATATTTCCACTTCAGAATCTTCACCAGTTAGAGGTGGGTGTAACTCCATCCAGATCATTTACCATATTGTTTTACTGCTCACATTTGGTCTGTGCTGTTCTGAATAAGTTTGAGGGGTTTTTTTAAATAAAAAAAAAATGTTGTACACATTTTTGTATGGATTTCTTTGTACAAAACACCAGCCCAGAATATATCTTCTTGTATGGTATTTTCTAGATTACACACTTCTAATGTATGCATATACATACAAAAATAACGGTGTTCTAACTTGCATATCAATTTGGGAAAGAATGAAACAGGGGCCAGCAATTACAATAATACTACATAATGCTATACAGTAGGCATGTACACAAAAATCGGAAAGCATAGTAAGTCAGATCAGTTTCGTATGATTTGTATGCACCAACAATTAGGAAATTGAAACTTACCCCATACTTTTTTGTTTTAGTTCTGGAAATCTTGGAAGCCTCTCAAAGTCAGTTTCATATTCAGTGCAAGGATGCAAACCTCAAAAATCAAAGTCAAAAAAGCTGCTTTAATGCCTGCCTTGCCTTTCCTCTGTAAATTAATGGTCTCTCTATTGCCATTAGGAAAGTGGAACAATGTGGGAGCAATGTTTTCTGGGAACAGCACAGAATCTGGGAAATGTATTTGGGAAGGAAAGAGCCCTATGCCAGAGAATTTGAAAAGCCCTGCCCTGAATTACATTTCCTAGAATGCATCCACATCAGAAAGCACCAATCAGGGTAGAGGAGAGAGAGATTTGTCCCTCCCTAACAGCAGCCAACAAGAGTTCCAATGAATGGTTGAATCTGCAAAGAGGAGGACTGACAGATACTTCTAGTAAGTAAATCTTTTTGCTGGACTGGGAAGAAATCCCTAAATGGATAGCTCCCATACTATAGGGGAAGCATATGAATTAGTTTAGAGGCTGGATAGCCATCTGTCAGTAGCGTTTTGATGGTATCCTTCTAAATCAGGGGTGGGCAACCTACGGCCCGGGGCTGGATGCGGCCCTTCGGCTGATTCAATCCAGCCCCCGTAAGGTCCCCGGCAGGCAGGCAGGCGGAGTGGCCAACGGAGGGGGGAGAAGAGGAGGAGGGGCCAGGAGCAAGCGCCGACGCAGAGCAAGCAAGAGGAAGCGCCTCCTCCTCCTCCTCCCCTTCAGGCCTCGCGCGCTCCTCCCCTCTTGCCTCACGTCTCCTTCCTTCCTTTCCTCTCTCTCTTTCCTTGCTTCCCACTTTCCCTGTTTCCTTCCTTCCCCCTTCCACCACATCCTCCTCCCTTGCCAAAGGGAAAGGAGAAAGAGGGAACGTGAGAGGGAAGGAGGAGTGTTGTGAGGGAGAGGGGGCGGGGCCAGAGCGGGGACGAGGCTGGAGGAGGGGTAAGGCCAGAGCGCATGCGCACAGTGCTTTCATTCTATCCCTGATTTCCTTAGTTTATTTCGCCCTCCTCGTCGCCCTCCTTCTTGGATTCTAAGCCTCACTCCCCCCTCCCTTTTCTTCTGCCTCTGGGCATATTGAGGATTCGTGCCAATTTGGTCCTGATCCAAACGTGCCAAGTTGGAGTCCATAGTGCTCTCTGGATGTAGTAGGTGAACTACAACATCCAAACTCAAGGTAAATGCCCAGCAAACCCTTTCAGTACTTGAGAGTTCAGTGTGCCAAGTTTGGTTCAATTCCATTGTTGCTGGATTTCAGGATGATCTTTGATTGTGAGTTAACTATAAATTCCAGCAACTACAATTCCCAATTGTCAAGTTCTATTTCCCCCAAACTCCACCAGTGTTCTCATTTGGGCATATTCAGTATTTGTGCCAAGTTTGGTCCTGATCCAACATTGTTTCAGTCCACAGTGCTCTCTGGATGTTGGTGAACTACAACTCCCAAACTCAAGGGCAATGCCCACCAAACCCTTCTAGTGTTTTCTATTGGTCATGGAGTCCTGTGTGCCACGTTTGGTTTAGTTCCATCATTGGTGGAGTTCAGAATGCTCTTTGATTGCAGGTGAACTATAATTCCCAACAACTACATCTCCCAAATGACAAAATCAATTTTTGAGTGATGGTCACTCCTTGGGTGTTAGTGGGCATCTTGTTGCAGCAATTTGTCCAGTAGTTTTTGAGTTATGCTAATCTCACAAATGAACATTACATTTATAGAATGTATAAATTGTTCTCAAGAGTCTGGAGAACAAGCCCTATGAGGAGTGGCTTAAAGAGCTGGGCATGAAGAAGAGAAGGCTGAGATGAGGCATGATGATGGCCATGGATAAATATGAGAGGGGATGTCATAGGGAGGAGGGAGCATGCTTGTTTTTTGCTGCCCTGGAGACTAGGCATGCTAAAATTGAAACGGAAATCTAATTGATTCGTTAGAAATTCGTAATTAATGGGACTTTTGTTGTTTTACGGCTCGCTGTCGTGAACCCGGAAGTAGACTTCCTTTACGGCACTTCGCGGCGCCATTTTTGTATATGGGCCGTAAAGCATTCGTATGGCTTCGTTGCCCTTTTAAGCGTGTTTTGTCATTGGCTGAGGAGAAAGGCCCCGCGCGCCTCTCTGCCTCTCTCTCTAGCCTCGATCCAGGCTAGAGAGAAGCAGAGGTCTTGTGGAGCGCCTTTCAGCTAAAATATAAGCCGACCCAGGCTTGGGTCGGCTTATATTTTAGCTGGAAAGGGCGCTCCGCGCACCCTCTGCTCTCTCTAGCCTGGATCCAGGCTAGAGAGGCGGAGAGGCGCCGCTTTTTCAGCTAAAATATAAGCCGACCCAGGCTTGGGTGGGCTTATATGTTAGCTGGTCAGGCGCTCCGCGCACCCCTCTGCTTCTCTCTGGCCTGGATCCAGGCTAGAGTGAGGCGGCGCGGCGCGCGGGCGCCTTTCCAGCTCAAATAAAAGCCGACCCAGGCTTCGGGTCGGCTTATATTTTAGCTGGAAAAGGCGCTCCGCACACCCTCTGCTTCTCTCTAGCCTGGATCCAGGCTAGAGAGAGCGGAGAGGGCGCCTTTCCAGCTAAAATATAAGCCGACCCAGGCTTCGGTCGGCTATATTTTAGCTGGAAAGAACCGCGCACCCCTCTGCTTCTCTCTCTGCCTGGATCCAGGCTAGAGAGAGGCGGAGAGGCGCGCGGGCGCCTTTCCAGCTAAAATATAAGCCGACCCAGGCTTGGGTCGGCTTATATTTTAGCTGGAAAGGCGCTCAGCGCTTCCCTCTGCTTCTCTCTGGCCTGGATCCAGGCTAGAGAGAGAAGCAGAGGGCCCCTTTCCAGCTAAAATATAAGCCGACCCAGGCTTGTGTCGGCTTATATTTTAGCTGGAAGGGGCCCCGTGCCCCTCTGCTCTCTCTAGCCTCGATCCAGGCTAGAGAGAAGCAGAGGGGCGCACGGCCCCCTTTTCCAGCTAAAGTATAAGCCGACCCAAGCCTGGGTCGGCTTATATTTTAGCTGGAAAGGCCTCGCGCCCCTCTGCTTCTCTCTGGCCTGGTTCCAGGCTAGAGAGAAGCAGAGGGGCGCGAGCCCCTTTCAGCTAAAATATAAGCCGACCCAGGCTTGGGTCGGCTTATATTTTAGCTGGAAGGGCCCCGCGGCCTCTCTGCCTCTCTCAGCCTCGATCCATGGATCGAGGCTAGAGAGAGGCAAGGGGTGAGCGAGGCACCGGCGGCGCGGGGGGGAAGAGGCGAAGAAGAGAAAAGAAGGGATGGGGAACCAAAGAGCAAAGGAAGGAATGAAAGAAGAGGGTAGAGAAGGAAGAAAGGAGGGAAAGGGGAAATAATAAGGGCGGGGGAGAATCGTACTTCACTTTCACAATTGTCCTGAGAGCTAGTAGCTAGTAGCTACTACCTCTTATATTTATGTTATACATTACAGCTCCGCTAATTGCACTGCAGAGGTGAAGGGAATGTTCCCCCTTGATTTTTAACTGTTTCCTGCTTTTCCTACTTTAGAACCACTTTAGAATTTCGTTAGTACTCAAGTCACATTTCCGCACTGTTTGGAAAATTTTTGGGCAGTCTTTGATATACTAATACAAAAAAATCCCCCATTTGATTTTAGAATCCCGATTTTAGGATTCTAAACCAACCCTACTGGAGACTAGGACGCAGAACAATGGCTTCAAACTACAAGAAAGGAGATTCCACCTGAACATTAGGAAGAACTTCCTGACTGTGAGAGCCGTTCAGCAGTGGAACTCTCTGCCCCGGAGTGTGGTGGAGGTTCCTTCTTTGGGGGCTTTTAAACAGAGGCTGGATGGCCATCTATCAGGGGTGCTTCGCATCTCCACTTCTGACATTCAACCTGACTTTGATGCACTTGTTAAAGACCAACAGAGACTTGATTTCTCTCTCTGAATAAGAAAAAAATAACTGAATAATAGCACCAAATGAGGTGATTAAACCCAAAATGTAGGCAATGTTTTTTTTCCCAGGAATAAGTGAAGCTCAAACTGTGCTTTGAAGCAAATGTGACTGAAAATGATCATTAATATAATGAATCACAAATGATACAAATGTTCACATTTTGTTAACCTTTGTTTTGTAATTTTTTTTTTAAAAAACCCTTTATTGAAGAAATACAGAATACAAACACGTACAAGAAACAGCTTCCAGGCTGTTAGAAAATAGGAAGAAAGAGGTCAGGGGGAACGGGAAAGAGAGAAAAGAGTACGGCAGAATATTTTTTTTATTCTTTTTATTCTTTGTTTTGTAAAATTTTAGATAATAAATGTCATTTTTCATATGACAGCCTCTCTTTTTCATTGCTCATAACATATACTCTTATCAGTCTTATTAATATATCAAAAACGCAATTTAGTGCCTTTTTATTATTAAAGAAATTCAATTGATATTATGTAGAATGCAGTTCAGCCTTTAGGTGCGGCCCTCTGTAATTTTTTTGGTTCTCGTGTGGCCCTTTGGAAAAAATAATTGCCCACCCCTGTTCTAGATGGCTCTTCGGGGTCCCCCCCAACTCTATGATTCTATGAAAATGTGAATGGGTTAATATTGGTTTCTAGGGTTGGGTTTTCGGATGAAGAAATTAAATTAGTTCGTATTTGATCTGTTCAAAATGCTAATTTTGAGCTTTACCGCACTTCTCCTGCCAAACCGGAAGTGGACTTTGTTTACCGCACTTCGTGGGCCCAAAAGTTCTTTATTATTGTAATTATTTTGGATGTCCCTCTAACAGGAAAATTATCCCCTCCAAAATAGCTTTCCAGACATTACTCACAGTCAGATCAGGGCCTTTGCATGGTCGGAGCCTAATTTAAGTGAAAGGCCTTCCTCTAGGAAGTGAAAAGGCAAAAGGAACCATAGAGAACCACAGCGCTAGTCCTAGAGGGGCTTGGAGGAAAAAGCCGTTTAAACCCCCAGGGAATTAGGCTAGATAGAAGGACAGAGGAGAAGGACATAAGTAAGGCTGGGAGTGAGAAGAGCACGGAGAGGAGAAGGAAAAGTAAAGAGAATCAAGAAAGACCATAGAGGACAAACGGAGGTTCCTAGAGGTGTTTGGAAAACTGAAGGGGGAAAAGCTGGAGTGAGGGAGTCAGAAGAGCATTTGAGAAGCAAGTCCTAGACCAGAGGTGGGCAACTATTTTATAATAATTATAATAATAATATTAATTCATTATATTTCCCTGCAAGGAGGCCCAGGGGCATTTTATAATAATAATAATTACCAGGGGCATCTTATAATAATAATAATATTTAATTCATTATATTTCCCTGCAAGGAGGCCCAGGGGCATTTTATAATAATAATAATAATAATAATAATAATATTAATTCATTATATTTCCCTCCAAGCAGGCCCAGGCATTTTATAATAATAATAATAATAGGTCCCAGTGAATTGCACTCCAGAGAAGAAGGGAAATGTTGCCCCTTGATTTGCCTGTGCTTAAAACAGTGTCACTCCTGTTTCCCTGCTTTGGACAATTTAGAACTAATTACAAAATTTTGTAAGTAATAACATATCAAATAAGAATTTTTTTGAAATTTTTTTGTAAGTCATTATGTTAAGCATAACCCCCCCCCATTTGTTTTTAGAACCACGATTTTTGGGTTCTAAACCAACCCATATTTTTCTATTGGTTAATATAAGAGACATTCAATGAAATAGGTGTTGAGGCTTTTAAACATATTTTTGTCAATTTTTTTTTTTAAAAAAATCTCTAAAAACAGTAGATGTATGAATATTTCTGAAAGTTGGGAGAATTCCCTGATGGGAAAGCTGGGAATTTCCCTAGTGGAAATCTCAGCCAAATAACCTCTGGAAGGCCACACATTGCATTTTGTAACAGAGCTTTATAGGTCAAAAACCCCAACAAAGTAAAACAAGGGCTATTGAAATAGATTTTCATCAAAGAAAATCTCTTGGAATATGCCTTTGGACTGTGTGGTTTTAAGACTATGATGTTTTAATTATTTGGGTTTTAATATATTTGCTTTGTTTTATCCAATGTATGTATATGTGGCATCAAATTGTGCCTTTTTTTTGTGAGCTGCCCTGAGTTCCCTTCATGGTGAGAAGAGCAGGATACAAATGCAGTAAATAAATAAATAAATCAGTAATATCATTTTGAATGCACTTACATCCATCTGCCTATCTTGAGGAGATAGAACACATTGGTATTTTATATATTTTAATGGCTTTGTATGGATTTTATAATGTTGTTTTAATTGTTTATAATTGTATATTATGAACTGTTATGGCATCGAGTTGCTGCCAGTTTGTAAGCCACCTTGAGTCATCTTTGGGCTGAGAAAGGCAGGATATAAATACCATAAATAAATAAATAAATAAATAAATAAATAAATAAATAATGGGGTTCACAGAACATATAATGAAATATTGAGTTAAAATACAGGCTCTAAATGGGGAAGAGTTTTTGGAATGGTGGCAAGTATCATGTTGAATTTCTCCCTACTTCATTTCACACATTCACCACAGATTTCAGCATCAATACAGTTATGCTCACAAACATTCTCACTCACATATATGGCACTCAGTTATATAATAGCCATGATTCAATTGGGTCCTTAAACATATGGATATCAAATCTGGGAAGTGTAAAGACTAATTAAGGACCCAGAAAAATGAAGCGCTGACTCCTGGACAAAGTTTCAGGTGGTCCAGAGGGTTGGGATGCTGAAAATCTTGTTGTAGCTGCTGTGTCAGGTGGGAGACAGTGATAACAGTGAGGGTATCTCCCATCAGCATAAGTACCCAATTGATCTTGTCCAATAGACAATTGATGGCTCTGCCTCTCCTGACCACTTCTCATGCCCTGCTCTCAGTATGTAGACAACAAAACGGAAGAAGAAATTGAAATGCTAGCTGCTGTATCTGAGAGGTGCAGCTCCCAACAGCCACCCAACGTAGAGCTGGAAGATCCCGCAGATGCATCTGAGAGCAGCAGCTCCCAGCAGCCTCAAAAGAACAGCACAGAAATACTTACCCTACTGGAATGCTGTTGAGAAAGAGAGGGCCTCGGAAAGTCTGAACGGCTTTATAATCATGCTTGGCAATTAAGGAACAGCTGAGAGATTGAGGCTGGGCCATTAAACTAGCAGCTATACCTTGACCCTTTTCTTGCTCACAACTGACCTGCAATATTCTGCTTCCTGTCTCTGGCTCATGTACTTCATGTGATTTGACCTTGGCTTGGATTGGTTATTCTTGTGGATTGCCCAGATGGACTTCTTCATTTGTCTCCTTGTTTGGACCATGAACTGTTTGATTGTGTTTAAACTCTCGTTGTTTCTGCTCTACTGGGAATGTTTTTGGCTTGGGCTTTCAGAAAAGGGAAATACCAAATTTCTGTTACTGTTTGCTGATTATTTTTAGAAACAGCCCTGAACTACTTTTTGGAGAGAACACTACAGCATTGGCACCACTATCTTGCTATCTATGAAATCAGTGTGCATATCTACTCATACTATATTACACAAAGTGCTGGTCCATGGACTAATGTCAGGTCATGAGCCATCAGACTGAGTTCTCTAGTAAGCTACCTAGAAACTAACAATTGTAGCCAGTGGAGACAGATTCAGTATTGATCCCTGGAATATTGAGGAACATGTTCATCCTCTTCCTGGGCTAGATTGCTTAAGAAGCACAACACTATGCTCCCTTATACAGGAACAACCAGAAAGAATGTAAGGAGGGGCATTTAGCATTGGTGTCTTTTTAAACAGACAGCATAGCTGCTGAAGCACAAAGATTCTGGCAGCTGTAGTCTAAAAACCATTTCCATGCTCTCAAAGTGGTTCTGTGGTTTTCTAGGCTTCTAAAAGGGACTAGCCCTCCATGCCAGTAAATTATGAAAAGCGCTTGTGTGACAGAGCACTCACATTCAGAAAAGTCTTGGCCTCTATTTTCCTTTTGCTGGAGCAATTAGAATGATATACTGAAAGTAATTCTTGACTTTCTGCTGGCTTGTTTGGCAAATCATTCCGAGTGACAATGCAAGTAAAAATAGCAAACAAAGAAGACAAAAGTGACCTTAGAATTTACTTGACATGTTTTCATCATATGGAAATAGCTGTAATGTATCTGATTTTTTAAAAAGTTTAATCTGATAATGAACACAGAACACTTTAAGTAAAGTGGGAGTTATTGACTGGGTCTCTGGTCAACACTAATATCACCAGGTTCCCTAATCAGATTGCTGCTACTGAGGACTCCATCAAACACAGTAATTGCCTGAACAAGGTCAATAGGCTTCAGAATCCATTTTTAAAATGCATTATGATTATATTAGCATCCCTTTGTGCACCCAAACACTACATTTTATTCCACCCACTATTCACAAGGTACAGCGGAAAATTTACTGTCAGAAACATTTAGAAGCTTTGTGAACAAGATTCATGGGATCTTTCTGATAAAAGAGAAAGCAAACTGAGCACAAACAGCTCTAGCAGATGACAAATAAATCAGTTAGTTTGAACTTGCAAAGAGAAGATGAGCCTTTCTGATGGTGTTAAAAGTCTTGACAACATGTTCATGTTGAAAACTTACTATAGCAGTACAAGCGATGTAAAATCTTGCAGTGTTCAGGATCAAGTTATCTGACAAACTGTATCTCCTTGTTTGAGATGCACCAAAGAGGGAATTCTTTTAATCTCACTACTGTGGTTGATGGGAACACAAGAGGGGGAGAGAAATAATTTTCTTTATTCAAAAAGTGTCCCTGGAAATGAAAGATTTGAAGGAAAGAGCTGCAAGACTACTACTTTTTAAAATAGTACTTTTTGGTTTTTAAATATCTTTTAAAAGTGTATATTTAAATTGTTTAAAGTGGATGATTCAAATTAGATAATTAATAGTTGAGTTCAGTTTTAATGTTGTCCTTTTTGCTTTTTTTTAGCTGTGTGGTACAATCCCTACATCTACACTCTTATACTTACCATAGAAATATGAAACTGCAGGTATTAGTGAATGCTATTGAAATTATTGACTTTCACTGGAAACATTAAGATGGAGGATATACAAATTCCTAGGTAGAGCACTTTTCTAGTATCTCTAATACTCCAGTACCACTCTATGGTAAACTTCTGACAGAGGCAATTGTACTGGAAGATATAGGGAACACTATTCCAATATTTTGACGTCCTCCAACACCATTTTATAGTCAACTTTTGAAGGAAGCATATTGTAAATTTCTGCTAGAGGCAACGATTTAGGGCCCTTCCACACAGCCCTATATCCCAGAATATCAAGGCAGAAAATCCCACGTTATCTGAGTGTGGACTCAAATAACCCAGTTCAAAGCAGATATTGTGGAATTTTCTGCCTTGATATTCTGGGATATAGGGCTGTGTGGAAGGGCCCTTAGAGAATACTTCTCTAGCATTTCTAGTTCATCCAACATGACTCTGTGGTCAACCTCCAGTGGAAGCATACCAAAGAATTTTGCTGGAGGATTTATAACATGTGTAGAGAGAACATATTTTGGCTGTGATAAGTAAAATCATGTATATGAGGGTTGTACTGTTGTTATTATTATTATTTATTTCTTACCTACATCTCCCCAAGTCTCAAGGCAAGTCACAGCACAGGTAAAAAAAAACTATAATACTATAAAATACAAATACTATCAAAAATTCATGCATAGAAAAATGCCATTTCATAAAAGATACACGTCAAGCATTACTATAAAATACACAGAACAGAGACCAAAACACAGGACATGAGATTAATCATTTTGATTTATAAGCCACAATAGGTATATTTTGAAAAGAAGGTTTTAAATCTTGGACATAGTAGACTGCATAAAGGGGTTGACTATTTGCATTTTTGTACCACAGCAAACTGACCAAAATAGTTAAAGAGAGGCCATTTTAACATTCATGAACTGTTAAGAATGAAATGCTTCTATGTGATGTACACAGTGCTTTACTGAAGTCCATTGTATAAACTACATTCTCTCAGAATGAAATAGGTATCATTCATCAATGCAACTTGTGCTTCAAGTGGATTGGTTAAACTGTCTGTGAATTTAATTGAGCAAAGGCAAGGCTGCATCCAACCCTGGGGAACATCTATGTAGCAATAACTTGGTCATTTCTTTACTGTATACCAATTTTATTTTATAGTGTAAAATGATAAGGTACATTGTCAGTAGATCAATACATGTTTCAGTTGGGAAATTTGTTCTATTCAGAGACTATTATGACATATCTCAGGAAATCCCTGTGATATGGGAAATCACCTATATCACAGACAGTAGGACACAGAGTCATTAGAAGACCCTTGCCACAAGTTGGATTCAGGAAATCGATTTTATCAAACTCAAGGAAATACAAGGTAGGAAACAATCTTTTGGCTAGAGATGCTAAAGGGGGATGATGCATGGCATGGGTGGTTTTCATGAAGAAGGCATTGCTAAAATGAATATAGATACAGAATTCCAAAGGACTTGAGAAACTAGAAAACCAGGTGGAAATTAATAAAGTGAAATTCCACAGCGACAAGTGGCACAAAACACAAGTGCTCAGGTATAAGATGGGGGATTCTGGCTCAGCTGTGCTACATATGAAAAAGACCTTGGGATTATTGTTGATCATTAATTGAACATGACCAAAGAGTGATGCTGCAGCAAAGTAGGCCAGTGGTATCCTAACCTGAATTAAAAGAAGTATAGTTTCCAGGTTGAAAGAAGTAAGAGCACCCCAATACAATAATTCTGTATAGGTCAGGACTTAAGTTCTACATTCCTTCCTGGGCCCTCCATTATAAGAAATATATAAACAAGTAGGAGCAAGTTCAGAGATGGGCAGCAAGGATGATAACGTATAGGGAGAGGTTGAAGGATCTGGGTATGTTCAGCTGGGTGAAGAGAATGATATAATCACACTTTTTGAACATCCCAAGAATCACAAATAAGAGGGTGCTGGATCCTTCTTTGATGCCTTAGAAGGTAGAATAAGATCTAATGATTTCCACGATACAGGAAGACATATATTGATCACAAGATGGTATTTGGATCTCCTTGATGGCTGCTTATGTTGTGAAAGGAAGTATTAGATAGCTTCTTCTGCAATGTTTCCATTGTTGTAACTGGAGACTACAACTGTGTATTTAACAAATATACCTTCAGGCAATATGTTTTATCTCTCTTTTTCTGTCATGACACGAAGCAACTCTCTAAAAGTTTCTGAATTGCATAGAAAGTCTCCACAGAGATGTTTTCCATGCATGAAGAGCAATAGGAATGCCTGAGGGCTGGAAGGTCTGGTGCACCCTCTTCTCATGCATTAGTTAAACACATTTGTATAATATCTGACTAAGGCTATATTCTTCATATGCTATCTGGAATAATATGGCGTTATTATACATACTAGGTGTCAAATTTATTACCTTCCCTTTTAAAATACATTACTGCCAACAGTAAGATAATATGTCATCTAAAAAGAATAGATTTAATATGGTTGAACAGAAGATATTTAATGTCAGGATGTGATAGTATCAGAGGTTAATAGTAATATTTGCTACCAGGATGTTATTAAGAAATAGGAGATTATGTTGTGATTTTAGATTTTCTATGTAATGTGTATGCCTCTTTGTCTTGTCAGTCAATTGAACTTAAGACTGAACACTCCTGACATTTGAGATGTGTTTACATATTAAGAAGTCATAGTTAGCTAGCAGCAAAGTTTCCAAATGTAGTCAGACACAATTAAGCAGATTCAAGATGCCCACTGGGAACAATAAGCACTGCTGTTGTAGTCATACAACAATAGTTATTTAGGGAGGTCACAGTTAATGACTCAAAGCAGAGTTTAGGAGCAAAGAGGGAGCAAAGACATAAAGTATGTAAACCTCACCTGTAGACCAATAACTTGAAAAACAGAAGCTGTTCCATTGATTTTATACTTTGAAACTGTGAGAAAAAGGATTAACTGGTAACAGAAAAGTCGACATAGAATAATGTAACTGAAAGCCATTCTTCAAAATGTAAACCCCATCTTGAGGCAAGAGACATGGATTAAAACTCTGTAAGATTGTTTATATTTGACTTGTCATAAATGGTAATGAGTTGCTGTAAGTTTTTTGGGCTGTATGGCCATGTTCCAGAAGCATTTTTGTTGCACTAGAGCCTCTGAGTAATGTTGCAAGCAGGAGTAATGCTACAAACACTGCAAACAGGGGTGTGGTTGTTATGAGAGGCAAACAGGCTACTCGGGACCAGGGATCAGATGATGAGCAGCAACAGAAGAGGATTCGGCAGATACTTACAGAGCCTACAGATGAGGAATCGTTTGAGGGCTTTTCTGGGGATGAGGGGTCTGACAATGAGGAGATTGTTATAGAAAGTGGAGATGGGGATTTGGAGGATGGGTCTGGCAGCATGGACTGGACTAAAGTGAGGGAAGAGCCCACAAGGAGAATTGGGGCTCAGAGGATCACACTGCATCTTGGGGAGAGTTAAGTCTTGGCAGGAGATGGAAGGATTGGAGGGGAAGACAAAGGGTTTCACATGAAGCTGTGGGCACAGCTGAGAAAGTTAATGAAGGGGTGTTGGCTCATTCAAGCTCTGATGGAGATTTGTAGTATAAATGAGGGCTAAAGTTTGAGGCAATTCGCAGTTGGCAAAGTGTTGCTGAGTGCCCATGTCTTGTGTGCTGGGATTCCTGAGAACTCTTCTTGGATGTCAGTTTGGATTCTACACTATCATCATGGACTTGGTATATTATGGGTTGGGATTGTGGGAGGCTTTTCCTGTGGGTTATGTTTTGTGCTGCTTTACATATATTAGCTGCTGTTGCCCATCTGTGTTTGGCGTGGTTTGCTGTTCTACATTCTGATGTGAATTTGGCTGCTACAATATCAACATGCAATTTGGTACAGTATGACTGGGGTTTGAGGGGGTTGGGTTCTTTTGGGGGCTACTTTGTGCTTTACTTTCCATGCATTAGCTCCTATTGCCTGTTCTGTGTATGACCTGGTTGGTTACTTGGACTTTGCTGACTTCTCCATCCCTCAACCCAGATTGGAGTAGCTTCTGCTGCTTTGCTGACATCAGAAGCTACACTTTTTTTTTGCATTGACAGCCTTCCCGTGTGATGACTTTGGACTCCATTTGACGCTTCTTTGCTATTTGTGTTTCTCTTTAGCAGCAACTGTTTTTGTGTGCCTTTTTTCCTTTGTTTGGCTGCACTTTGGGATAAAGTGGGTCTTGTGACAATTTAATCTGGGTTTTTTGCATGCTAGAGTTTTTTGGAGCTACTTGCTCATTCTTTTATGTTATTTGAACTATCACACTGAAGTGTTTTTGGAACAGTTTGTCCATTTTTGATTTGACTACTACGTTTTTGAATAAACTACTTTAAACACTACTTGGTCTGGCCCTTTAAGGCATCTGTGTTGCGACAATTCTCTCCTGACATTTTGCCTGCATCTATGGCACGCCTGGAGAGAATGCTTCTGGAACATGGCCATACAGCCCAAAAAACTTACAGCAACCCAGTGTTTCCGGCCATGAAAGCCTTTGACAATACATAAATGATAATGTTCCAAAGTTACGTTGGCCATAAGTTAATAATGAAAAAAACCAATCTATATTAGGTAATATCCCAAATTTAAAAAAGGAAACACTAAATTCTCTGGCCACTCAGCTGTGGTTTATGTCGCCTACAGGAAAAAAGAAAACACATTAAAGATAAGGAGCAAATACACAAATATATCTTCAAAAAGCTATCTTTTGCCTTTATGTGGTTTCCAACATATGATGACAGAATGCTCTGCAAAGTGGGAGAAAATTAAATCCATTCATAGGGAGACAACATGGTTTGGCAACAATATATATGTGAGAAAAGTATCTCTGCAACTTGGGCTCATCATATAAGGAATGGTGATGCATCTGCACAAATAAACCAGATGCAAGATCAGCAGCAGTTTTTCCCTTGTTAGATGTATTTAAGCAGAGTCTGAGCAGCCATTTTAGGTGAAAATGGCATTTTTGGATTCCTTGAATCAAAAGGGAATTGGATTAGGAGAGTACTGGCTGCCATTGCTTGGAACAAGCAGAACCCTCGTATAGTTTTTATGTCTTTCCCCACATTAACATTTCTGTCTTGCAGATTGTCATACACCGAGTGTGCAGATAGCTGGCTTTTATGACCAGCTTTGTGATTAATGACTAGAATCAATGAGCAGATGGCCCAAACGTTTTACTGACAATGAAAATCAATCACTTTTATACTGCAAAACACAAATATTTCTTTCTCAGTTTCATTCACCATATTGTTCTAAGCTGTTCCTTTCTTACTCTCTGGCAGTGGTAATGGGAAGTAAATCTTGGTGAGTCATTTTCTTGCTAGAATTTGCTCCCTCTTCTATGTCAGTTCAGCTATTTGGTAGGAGGAGGCCTGGAGAAGAGATATTTCTTTGCCACTGGGAGCCCTGCTCAACTAGAGAAAGGGAATAGGAAGCTATCAATTTTCAAATGCATTCTGCACAACAAGTAGGAGATTCTGCTTGGGAATAGAAAATCCATACAGAGCCCATCCTACCCCCTCTCAGGCAAACACACACACACACACGTGCAATCAATCTATCACAATGTCTTCTCTTCACTTCCAGGAAGTCTGTTTAACTTTACCTCTGTCAATCTGCTCAGCAGACCTTCAAATTGCAGTTGGTCAGCAGCAGAAAAGAGACTGATCTATATAGGAAAACTGGCAAGCAGATATAATTTACAAAAATACAATTCAGCAACTGGCTCCACTAAGGAAAAGACAAAACACTTCTGATGGTAATGAAGTCCCATCATTTTTTTCCTTCTCATTGTAGTCGAGCCAGGAAGCCCCAAACCCAAAAAGAACCAACTGCAGAGAGTCCCCAGTATTCCTTTTGGCCCATGGCCTAAGTTGCACCAGTACCAGACTCCTTTCCCCCCCTTCCCTTCTGCCTCACTCAGTTCCATACATCACACTGCACCAACTTCGTCCCTCCCAGTAAACCCGGCCACCATTACCTCCCATCTCCACATTTACAACACTTCATACAGCACATAGTATGGAAGACATTTTGGCCACACGTTACAAAACAATAAATAAACACTCTGCCATTTCTCCCACCGTTTTCCTCTTTGTCCTTCCTCTCTCCCTATCCTTTTTCAGGCCTGGGGGAAACATATCCCAGCTCTAAAACAACAGCTTTTGGAGCAGTTTGGCCCAAGGAGATCTCTTCAGGGGGGTGGGTGATGGGCAGAGATTGATGCCAAAAAGAAGATCTAGTTCTCCCAAGTACTGCAGCCTCATTT
>JARBWK010000009.1:83835429-84067793 GCA_030556195.1 Anolis apletophallus
GGTACCCAGGTTTAACCCAGGTTATAATGTATGTGTAGAAGGGCTCTCATATCATCCAGTTTAAAGCAAATAATCCAGGATCAGAGCTTCAAAACCATACCTTTTGTGTTTTGTGCATTTTGACTGGCAAATAAAAGTAAAACCCTTTTGTGGATTTTGTTGTATGGCCAATATGATTACTACCAATGAATACACTTCCTTGATTTGAAGATACCAGTGTTGCCACAAAAGGGGAATTCTAAACAAGAGGGAAACTGAGGTTTGGGGCTTTATGTATACTTCTTTCATGTTTAGAACATCAAATAGGTTTATTGAGATGCTTCTTAACTATTGTCACATTGCCTTTGGAGCTTTTTGCTTTCTTAGAACTGTACTGTTTCTGAGTTATGTGCATAATCAAATACAGCTAAAATAATATAGAGATGATTAATTTATTGTTACCACACAAGAACTGGAAATAGCCTCTTGGCAGTGTATTTTTATGCTATCTCTTGTGATTAATAAAGCATTCATGGAATAACATGTTGATTTAACTTCACAAATGTCACTTACTGACCCTTTGTTTGGGATTCTTAAACCCTTTCTAGGCATAATGGAGTGCATATTCATGACAATGTGAAATGTTTCATCCATATAGTTCTCATAAAAAGTAATCATTTAATGGGCATTACAAACCATTCTAGCCTGCAGCTAGAAAAATAACCACAATTAAAATCAGTATTCGTGTTTTCAAATAGATCCTAGAGCAACACAAATTGATCATAGAAAAGGATCAATGCCTTTACCTAATATTGAACATTTTAAATGTAAAACTAGATCCCTAAGAAATCTACTGAGAGCAAGTACTACAAGGATAATAGAAATTTGGACAGGCCCCTTCCAAACAGATTTATAAAATTCACATTGAACTAAATTATAGGGCAGTGTGGACTTACATAAACCAGTGCAAGCAGATATTGTGGATTATCTGCCTTGATATTCTGGGTTATGTAGAAAGGCCCTCACCCTAAGGGCCCTTCCAGATAGGTCCTGTATCCCAGGATCGGATCCCAGGTCTTCTGCTTTAACCTGGATTATGTGAATCTCTACTGCCAGATAATCTGGGGTAAACAGAAAACCTGGGATGAGATCCTGGGATATAGGATCGGTCTGGAAGAGCCCTAAGATGAATCTGCAGCATTAAATCACAATTATATTTCGCACCTCAATTGTTGTTTCAGTTTGTATAAGAATCCTACGCATATCTTTCTTGTAGTTAAAAGACTCTATAATATATATTACAATGCATGAACAAAAACACATATATACACACATACACACATATATACACACACAAAACACATATATACAGACTGGACCACAAAAACATCAATTAAATAGTATATTTCTCTAAGCTCAGTGCAAATTGACCGTGTTGTCATTAGTAATTGAATTCATTCATCAAAATCTTGCTTAAATAGATCTTCACTGGATCTTGAAAGATAACTGGGAAGGGGCAGTTTTAATCTCATTGGGAAGGGAGTTCCAAAGGGATGAGGCAGCTACCAAGAAGGCCCTTTTTCTCATTGCCACCAACCATATTTGCGATGGCAGCAGCAATGAGAAAAGGGTCTCTCTGGAAGCTCTTAGTGATCGGACAGGTTGGTAAGAGGCAATGTGGTCAAATAGGTTAGTTGGGCCTGAACTGTTTAGGGCTTTAAAGGTCAAAACCAGCAACTTGAATTGGCACTCTTACCCAAGAGATGGCACTCTTACCCAAGAGAACAAGTGCTATCCAGGCCCGGATTAGCCTCTTTGGCCGCCCGAGGCCAAGATGCCCCGTGCCACCCCCGGCATGTGCGGCAGCAGCCCTGGCCGTGCGGCTTCCGTCGCCTCCTCCTCCGGCGACTGGAAGGAGGGCCCGAGGAGGTGGACGGAAGCCATGTGGCACTGGCCCCATGGCTTCGGTCCACCTTGCACCTTCCTTTCGGTCATGGGAGGAGGAGGTGGATGGAAGCCGCGCGGCACTGCTCGTGGGGCTTCCGTCCGCCGCCTCCTCCACCTCCCGCGACCGAAAGGAGGGCGCGAGGAGGGGCGGGACTTCCCTTCCTCCTCGCACCCTCCTTACGGTCACGGGAGGTGGAGGAGGCAGCGGACGGAAGCCCCACAAGCAGTGCTGCGCGGTTTCTGTCCACCTCCTCCAGCGACCGAAAGGAAGGCGCGAGGAGGAGGAAGGGAAGTCCAGCCCTCCTCCTGTCTGCCTGGGCCGCCCCCTTGCAAAGGAAGGAGGTGGCCAGGAGGAGGAGGGAAGCCTGCTAGTGGGCATGCGTGCGCATGCATGCATGCCCGCCGGTGGGGTGGAGCTTCCCTTCCTCCTCCTCGCCGCCTCCTTCCTTTGCAAGGGGGCGGCCCAGGCGAGGGGAGGGCGCCATTCCCTCCTCCCGTCCCCTCGCAGCACTCCCCCCCGCCCTCTCCTGAGGTATGATGATTCTCTCGGGAGAGGGC
The DNA here is from genome assembly GCA_030556195.1 of Anolis apletophallus. Taxonomy (NCBI): domain Eukaryota; kingdom Metazoa; phylum Chordata; class Lepidosauria; order Squamata; family Anolidae; genus Anolis; species Anolis apletophallus. The sequence goes on from JARBWK010000009.1 coordinate 83,837,914, forward strand.
GGGGGGAAAGCGCTGCGAGGGGGCGGGGTTTTTTATTTAAAAATTTATGTTTTCGGGGGGTCGAATCCGCTGCCCCCCAAAACCTGCTGCCCGAGGCCATGGTCTAGTCTGGCCTTATGGGTAATCCGGGCCTGGTGCTATCTATGATATGCTTGATCTGGAAACATTCAGTAAAATCGTACTAGAAGACTCAGGGCCCTTCAACACAGCCATATACCCTAGAATATCAAGGCAGGTAATCCACAATATCTGCTTTGAACTGGGTTATCTGAGTCCACACTGCCATATAATCCAGTTCAATGTGGATTTTATACAGCTGTGTGGAAGGGGCTTTAGGCTCCTTCTGCACTGCCATATAAAAACTTGATTATCATCTTTGAACTGGATTATAAAGCAGTGCAGATTTATATAATCCAGTTTAAAGCAGATAATGTGGGTTATCTGCTTTGATAATTTGAATTATATGGCAATGTAGAAGGGGCCTCAGAGAAGCTGATAAACACATCTGGATAGATAATATTTTGGCACATGGGTAAATGAAACTGTAGATATTGAGTCCGTGGATAAATTGTTTTACATTGTTTGCAATGTACTGTACTACAGCAGTACAAAGAAGATTTAATGCAGGTCAAGATATGGCTCTAATTATTTTTCTACTGATAAAAAATTATCAAGATAGGCTCCATATATACCTTGTTATATAATACTAGGGATTTATAAAATGTGTGGCTACACTAACATCCAATCTCAGGCTGATATAAAATATGGTTGGGGGGGGGTGGATGCTCATAAAATGTGCTGTTTCCTTCCATTTAAACCCAGCAGGAGAGGGTTAGCTCTGCTTTCTGTCTCACAAATTAATTTTATATAGAAATTAGTGAGGAGAAAAGCTTTTAAATATGAACCCACCAGCCTGTTACTCTACCAAGAGTTTGAGTTAGGTTTTTAAACTGCTGCATAGATCAAGGTGTTCATGACAACTAACAGCTTTCATGTGTCTGCACAAGAAGTTGCAGCACACTTACTACAACGAGGTTGATGGAAGTTCAGTCAGATGTACGTGTTTAAAAGCAAAGGGGAGCATTCCAGACTGTAAATGTGAAAAACAGCAGATCATATACACTGCAGCACAGATGAATTCAACAAATGGAATCATTTTTTTTCCACCTTGCTTGAGAATATACAGATGTGAAGGACTCAAACCTTGGGGGGAAATGGAATTAATGAGGACCTAGTAATACTTCCAGATAAATACACACACACACACACACACACACACACACACACACACAGGACTTGTTCTTTCTCAAGCACATACATCACTCATTCACATTCACAATTTGAGTCAAAAAGAAAAAGAATCAAACTTTTCTAAGTGTTTTAAGCACATTAAAGAAATAGAGGGTACAGGCTTTTTTCCCTGTACTTAGCAGCATATGTACTTGGATAAAAGGTGCACTGAATCCAGTACCATATTTCCAAGTCAATTTCTTGAGAGTCAGGTTATAAATTTACAAATCTGGCATAGTCTTCAGTATGGAACAAAGTGAATGGGAAAATCTTAAATGTGTAACTTGGCTGGCATAAAATTAATGTCCATCAAACAATGAGCCAGATGGAAAGTAGGAAAGGGTCTTAATTGACTGGCTATGGCATATCCTCACACGAACAGAAATAAGGAAATTATAAAGTGAATTTAGAAATGGCAGGAAGGAATTTCTCTTTGTGCCTCTTTAAGGTCCCATCTACACAGCCCTAAAATGTGGGCTGGGAAACAGATTAGTCTGAGGTGACCAGATGAGGCTTTCAAACTAATCTGCTTAAAACTGGAGTAAACTGAATTTACTCAGTTTAATCCAGGTTTTAAAAATACCTCTAAAAAACTGGACCTTCCCTAAAGGTGTGGATCTTTGGATGTATGGGGCCTGTGGAAACAGACTCCTGGGATTACCTTCCATGATCCTAGTATCTGTTTCCACAGCAATCCATCCTCCCCAGATGCAGGCAGCCTGGAGAAGAGAGATGGCACTGCTGCAGTTGAACTTCAGGACAGCACAAAAACAAATGAATATATCTTTGGAAGGCTTTGTACCTACAGGTCAGCAATAACTGACGTGCTGAGATATTTGGCAAGAATTGGGACGTCATCACACTCTAGAACAGGGGTGGGCTTTTTTCCCCCCCAAGGGGCCACATGAGAGCCAAAAATATTATGGAGGGCCGCACCTAAAGGCTGAACTACATTCTACATAATATCAATTGAATTTCTTTAATAATAATAAAAAGGCACTACATTGCAGTTTTGATATATTAATAAGACTGATAAGTGTATATGTTATGAGCAATGAAAAAAGAGGTTGTCATAGGAAAAATGACATTTATTCACTAAAATCTTTACAAAACAATGGTTAACAAAATGTGAACATTTGTATCATTTGTGATTCATTATATCAGGGGTCAGGAACCTTTTTAACTCAGAAAGCCATAAAAGCAAAATATTTGGAAATGTATTTCAGGGAGAGCCATATAATATATTTTAAGACTGAATTCAACTAAATGTGAGTATAATAAGCCCTTGAATTTATTATTATTATTAATATTCATTCAGCCTCTGCTAATCATAATAATAATAACAACAACAACAACAACAGGTTCCTAGAGTAGGAGGAGACCTCCAAGGGCCATCCAGTCCAACCTCCTTCTGCCAGGCCTATAATCCTGAATATGAAGGCAGAAAATCCCACAATATCTGCTTTGAACTGGGTTATCTGAGTCCACACTCATATAATCTGGTTCAAAGCAGATAACATCCTATTTTACAGTTGACACACACACACAAACTGATTTCTTACTACTGGATGAATTGCTGCCAAATTTGGCCACAAGACACCTACAAGGAGTGACCATCACTAAAAAAATTGATTTTGTCATTTGGGAGTTGTAGTTTCAGGGATTTATAGTTAACCTACAACCAAAGAGCATTCTGAATCCCACCAATGATAGAATTAAACCAAATGTGGCACACAGGACTGGACCAACAGAAAACACTAGAAGGGTTTGGTGAGAATTGACCTTGAGTCTGGGAATTGTAGTTCACCTACATCCAGAGAGCACTGTGGACTCAAACAATGATGGATCAGGACCAAACTTGGCATGAAGATTCAATATGCCCAACTATGAACACACATGGAGTTTGGGGGAAATAGACCTTGATGTTTGGGAGTTGTAGTTGCTGGGATTTATAGTTCACCTACAAACAAGGAGCATTCTGAACCCCACCAACAACAGAATTGGGGCAAACTTCACACACAGAACCCCCACAATCAACTATTTTACAGAGGGGAGAGAGGAAGGAAAGAAAGAAAGAAAGAAAGAAAGAAAGGAGATGAGGAAGGAAGGGGAAGGAGGAAGGGAGGGAGAGAGGAACGAAGGAAGAACAGAAAGGAGGGGGAAAGGAGGGAAGGAAGAAAGGATGGGAAGTAGGGAAGGAAGGAAAGAGGGAAGGAAGGAAGGAAGGAAGGGAAGAAGGAAGGAAGGAAGGAAGGAGAGTGAGAGGAAGGGAGAGGGACAGGGAGGGAGAAAGAGGAAGCCAATTCCCGGCTTACCCACAGCTCCGTGCCCCAATCCTCCCAAAGGGAGGAGGAGCCCTACCTCCGTGTCACGGGCTGCAGCCAGGAAAGAAAGTAAGAAAGGAGGAGAGGAAGAAGGAAAGGAAGGAAGGAAAGAGGGAGGGAGGAAAGGGCAAAAAGGAAGGAGAAGGAAGGGAGAAAGGAAAGAAAGAAACAGGGAAAGAAGAAAGGAAGGGAGAAAGGAAGGAAGGAAGGGAAGAGATAAGGAAGGAAGGGGAGGGAGGGAAGGATGGGAAGGAAGAAGGGGGTTCGGAAGGAAGGAAAGAGAGCAAGGGGGGACAGGGAGGGAGAAAAGAGGAAGCCCATTCCCGGCTTACCCACAGCTCCGTGCTCCAGTCCATGCTGGCAGCATCCACGGTGAGAGCACCCTCTGGCCGCACCTGCTGCCCTTCTCTTCCAGGATCCGGAGGAAAGAGAGCCCAGAGCAGAGGGCGAAGACAAGCCTCGCTGCTCCTGCGGCTGCCCCATGTGCCGCTCTTCTAGGCCTCTGCTTCTTTTGGAAGCCTCAAAAAGCGGTGAGAGGTGCGTGGGGCAGCTGCAGGAGCAGCGAGGCTTGTCCTCACCCTTCTGCTCTGGGCTCTCTTTCCTACGGATCCTGGAAGAGAAATGGAGCAGGCCTTGCGCTGCTGAGGCTGCCCCAGGCCTAGAAGGGTGGCGAGAAGTTCTTCCGGAGTTCTTCCAGAGCCGCAGAGAGGGACAACAAGGGAGACACTCTCCTCCCTCCCTTTCCCCCCATAATGCCCGGGGGGGCGGTCAGAATCAGCTGGAGGGCCGCATGCGGCCCCCGGGCCGTAAGATGCCCATCCCTGCTCTAGAACATTTATCCAGTTTAAATCCCGTTCCTGCCTCCTGCAGAATCTGCGATTTGTAGTTAAGTTAGGCCAAGGACCTCTGTATCTGAGCAGTTTAAAAGCCTCTTCCTAAACTACAAACTCCATAAATCTGCAGGAGGCAGCAACTAGATTTAAAGTAGATATAGATGCTCTAGTAATGAGGTCCTTATTCAGAGAAGGTTTCTTATAGCTTTCTTGTAAGGCTGAAAAAATGGCAAGCCATTTTGGACCTCTTTATGCTTATCTTATTTTTGGTAGCATGACAGGGTTTTTTTCTCCATTCAGCCACAGAGCCTGATTACTCCCATCATACCCCGAAGAACTACTTCTATGGCGGCTCCATGGCTGAACTGCCACCACCACTGAAAAAATGGCAAAAGTCAAATGAAATTGCAAAAGTCAAATGAAATGGAAGAACAATTAAGATATTGCAGAAGAACATTGCTTGGATTTTGAAAGTTGAATAGAACCTTTTGGGCGAATTACTGTTACATTCTGTTATAAAATAGTCAATGTGGACCTCTGAGCAGAGCTTGAATAAGTATTTTTCACTACAGGTCCAAAAATCCCTCAACCAATTATTTTTTCCAAAGTGTTGCTTTGAATACTAGTATAATATCCTTCTTCTGATTTCCGGACATTGTAATTATTTGCATGTCTTTAGTTCAGAGACAGACAAACACTTGACAGGGAAATTAACAAGACGCCACAGAACTTTGAAGGACCACATGCCCCTCCACAGATTGAACCTCATTTGTTTATTTATTCATTTTAAACTACTTTTATGAAATGTACTACAACCCATGTCCACTAGGTAGTCTATAGACCACTATTCCAAGTTTTTGGTGGGAGAGCTTCCTTTTAGGCTGCTGTAAGCCCAGGAGAAAGAGATATTTGAAAATATGCATCCAGAAAATAAAGCATAATCTGGAAGTAATCAGAAATTTCCAACATTTCACAGGTAACCATGGATAGGCATGTAGTCAACTGACATCAGAATGTGATCAACATTTAACTCATATTTTGGTGTCCAGCTTCTCTGTCTCAATACAAAATGTTTTAGAGTGCTAGAAGGTGTTTGGAGCTGCCCAAAATATTTTGAGGAAAAAAATTGTTTTGTTTTGCCCATCTTACTTTATGCTGCCACATCTTCTGCTCAGCCCTTAAACAGTCTATTCTCATATTTGTCTCCAATTGTACACATTGCTGGAGTTTTAAAACTAAAGACTGGCTTTTATTATTATAATAAATTCTACTCTTTATAAAAACATTTTCAGGCATGCACTGTAAAAAAATAAAAAATATTTGACATTTCTAGTTGAAAATCCTACTGATAACAATATTGCTCACTGTCACAATAAATTTAATAATCCACTACTACATTATTTTGTCTTTGAATACTGTGCAGTGTATGAGACTTATATAGATGTAATAAACCCTACAATAGAACAGAATAATCTATTATTTCTAGGCGTGGGCTAGAAAAAAGCTAGTAAAAACACTTGACATCAAACCAACTTTTGAATTTGAAGCCATATTTTATTCCGAAGCATAATTTCATAGGTATTTTGCTCAGCTTTGATTAAAATACCACCTTATCCCTATTCCCTAATAAAGATAAATCTGAAATGTTTATATTATGGGAGTGGGCAATCTCTGTTGAAGGAAATGAACATCTATAGTAGTAAACTTCGTTGAAATGAAAGCTTTTATGACTGGTACTGGTAGAGCTATTAAAAGCTGAAAGTAATATTGCTGGACCTATAATGAAAAGCTAGACTTTATTCCCATTTCCTTGCCCAAAGATAATTTCCTATCTAACCAGTTCCTTACCTAGAGTAGTCTTCAGTCTCCTGTTAGCCACAAGAGTATCTTTTGACAATCTCTACTAGTGTTTGAAGTATTGCCAACTTTGGAAAAAGAATTAAATGCCATACTATTGAACTACAGCATTTTCTTCCTCTTGTTTTTGAGAAAGTATTTGCTCTTAATCTGTCTCTGAAGTCTAGTTTACAGCAAGGACTTAAATGGAACAGAATACAGTAATATTCTCAGATGATGCAGGAACTATATTTTTCAACAGGGGAAATCTAGGGATAGTTTTGTTTGCCTTTATCACGCAAACCTGCTATTCCACTAAAATTGTATCATCATTCATATATATCAAGTTGAGCACTTTTGATATCACACCCCTTTTTATTAGCACAATGTTGCTAATTCACCAGAAGGCCTGTGACTCACAGAAGACACAAACTGATAAGAAGGATATCAGGAATCGGGGTGACCTGACCAAGCACATACACAAAATGATGGTGTTTGGCAGCTTGGGTGAATAGCTTTTGTAGAGTCACAGGCCTGCAGGTGTTTTGGACTTCAGCTCCCAGAATTTCAGACCATTGGACAAGCTGGGTAGAGCATCTGGGAGTTAGAGGCCCAAACACCTGGAGGGCCACCGCTTGTACAGGCCTGCATGATAAGCTGCTCATTTCAGGGGATAAAATTTTGATAGTACTCTTTAATAGGAATGAGAGAACTGTTTGATGACAGTTTCTGAACTACATATTGGAAAGGTGCTAGCTATTTGACACAGACAAGGAGAGAGAAAAGGAGATAGAGAAATGGAATTATAGTCAAGGTTGAGAATACCAATAAGTTAAGAAGCAATAGAGCAGCCAATACAAAGAAGGACACATTATCTGGGTGTGTCATCTGCTTATCTCTACACTTCTGACACTTAAGGAATATTTAGGTAGACCAGTCCATTGTGAATGAATACCTTTTGTGGGCTTCATTGCATATTTCCTCATTTCCTTCGTTGTGTTTTATCTGGTGGTTTCCTCCTTAATCCTATTTCCCTGTTTCTCCTCCAAGTTTATGTGGCTCTTTGTTCTCAAATATTGGCTTATTGCATAGCTCCTAGTTTCCAGCTGCTTTTTTGTGGCCCATTTCTCATATATGGAACTTTAGGGGAAGCTTGCTTCAAATATATAATGCAGCCATTCCAGGCACCACAGTTTCAGCAACCTCACCAAGCATAATCTGCTTAAAACATAATGAATTGCACTGCTGAAAAACAATTTGACATAATCATAGGGTGGTGTCTGCACCAATGAACTGGGAAATAAGATGGCATGATTACCTTTAATAAGCTATTTGACAAAGTATGTCCTGTCTGCCACATTAAAATGATTTTTGTATAACTCTACAAAGTTAAGGGAGATAAATAGATTTTTCTTTTTATAAAGCAGGTTGTGCTTTTGTGAAAAAGTGACACCTGTAATCCTTTTCAGATCATTTCTCCTCAAAATATATCTGAAAGAGAGCAGGAAAGATTATCTTCATTCATCTCACAAATGCACTGAGATGGACTAGGTATGGAAAGAATGTATGGAAATATTTATTTAAAAATTGAGTCCTTAGCATTGGGACACCACAATGAAGATCATCCTAAATGGGTAAGAATCATAAAATTGGAAATGACCTCTTGAGCTATCCAGTCCACCCCCTGCTAAGAAGCAGGACAATCACATACATAGCACGCCCAGCAGATAGCCATCCTGCCTCTGCTTAAAAGCCTCCAAAGAAGGAGCTTCCACTACTCTCTGGGGCATAGAGCTCCACTGCTGAGCAGCTCTCATAGTCAGGAAGTTCTTTCTAATGTCCAGATGGAATGTCCTTTCCTGCAATTTGAAGCCATTGTTCTGCATCCTAGTCTCCAGGGCAGTAGAAAGCAAGCTTGCTCCCTCCTCCCTATGACTTCCCCTCACATATTTATACATGACCATCATCATGTCTCTTCTCAGCCTTCCCTTCTGAAGGCTAAACATGCCCAGCTCTTTACACTGCTCCTCATAGGGCTTGTTCTCCAGATCCTTGATCATTCTAGTCACCCTCCTCTGGATACATTCCAGCTTATCAACATCTCCCTTCAGTTGTGGTGCCCAGAATTGGACACAGTATTACAGATGTGGCCTGACCAAGGCAGAATAGAGGGGTAACATGACTTTCCTGGATCTAGACACTATACTCCAATTTATGCAGGCCAAAATATCATTGGCTCTTCTAGCTGTCACATGACATAGTTGGCTCATGTTTAACTTGTTGTCCACAAGGACTCCAGATCTTTTTCACACACACAGTTTTCACATTTTAGGTTTTATTTCAGATAATAAAATACTCATGAAAAATACAGTATTTCCGCATTGTTTGTGCAGAAAGCATGATTTCTAAACAGAAAAAAGTTTTCTGTCTAAGAAAATAATATTTTCTCCTCAGAAAATAAATTTCTTATGCAAATTATACACTTTTTAACAGTAAAATAGTCTTTAAAAAGTATGTTTTTTTCTTGAAATTCTAATACTGACATCCCTGTGGTTAAAAACATTTCTTTGTACTAGTCTAAGAATTTAGCTGCTATAAGCAGCGCAACAAAGTAGTACTCTACCGTTCCACATTAAGGTCCATAGGACCCAAAGTTAGGCAATTATTTTGGCATATGAAGATGAAAATCCCACAAGTGCCTTGGCAGTCAAAATGCAAAAATAACATGATAAACAGCAATTTACTGTTTGTGACATTCCGAATCTGCTGTCTGAGGTAGCCATCAGACTGTGGATCATGATAAGACTGACCCTGCTGAAAAAACAAGATGGAATTCTCACATTAAATAAATCCAAAAAGGAAGAATGAAAAACCTCTAGTTGTGTGCTAGGTGGAGGAGATTCACAACTGTAGTGAGAAACTGGAGTGATAAATGATTTTAAAATGAAACAAGAAATAAGATAAGTTTCCCATCTGTGAAAGTTTTTGGGGGTGGGGGGAGTCTCAGCATCTTCATAGCCAAAACGAAACTAAAAGTGGAAGTAACACTTTCCAATCCACTATAAATGAGATTTTAGCAGCAAGGATTGGTTAAATTCTGGTATTCCTTTCTTCCTTCCATTCATAGATTCATATGTTGCTATTTTCTCCCCAAAATAGAATTGAAGACAGCTTGGAGATACTGAAAAAAAGGATTGGGGATACACACAGTATGACTGCTTAAACACTTAACAGTGCTTTGCCTTGGCTGGGGATTATATCAGACAATTTGACATGACAGATGACATCTCATGTTTTTTCACGCTATCAGTATTGATGTTTATTTTCTGTTTCTTTTGCAATAAGTTTAAAAGTGTGTAAATTTCTGATCAAAACCCATGATTAATAGATCTTTTCACCGTTGGTTGAGTTAGTCAAGGAAATATGGGGTCTTGCAGCTTGCATTTTGTCTTTATTTAATGATACACAAAATAGATTGGAAACATACCCTTCCTAAAACATCTTGATTATGGAATGAAGTACTGGTCATCTCGTTATGTACGTATTTGTAAATACAGGTATCACAAAAAAATTAAATTTGCTTCTGTTCAACATTTCATATAAAGGATACTCAACGTATACCTGCAAACTTTGGTTTCCTACAGATACCTCCCATAAACAGGCAATCACAAAATATTAAAAATTGAGAGGATGGGGCTAGAACACAGATCCCTCTATGTGTGATTATTATTAAATTGTGGAATGCAGATCACAACTTAATATTTGGACTCTGAAGCCTCAATGCACAGCTAAAAAAATACACTTAAAAAGCACCATTAAATATTTAAATCCAAACTGGAGGAAATCCAACAAGAAGTATGTCTTGAGGTCCATGCAGAAAGGGAAAATAGTTTACAGTTATAGCCTAACCTCTGCTTTTAACCAGGATTCCCCACAAGCATTTGCTAGGTGTAATGATTTAAAACTACAATAGTGATCTATGGTGATTCGCCACAGAAATGGGTAATTATAGGTTGTTTCATATCGCTTGGAAATCTTTTGTGTGGCAGTTTGACAGCTCTGTCAGATATAAAGTGGAAAACTATGTGAGCTGTGGCTCAGAGTCTAGTTTGGGGTTTCATTATGTATTCAGGGAACTGATACTGAATTGGCAACTGTAAAACAGAAAGCTTTTTTGAAGTCAGTGTTATAGTTGCAAGTCAGAGTAATAAGTCACATAAAATAGAGATTTTGAACTAAATTTGGTAGTAGCAGTTCAACTGTAAATTATAGTACCTTGCCTTTAATCAGTCAAAGAATCCTATTAATGATACATCTTAGACATGTGAAGTCATGTGCTAGATGTGTCATTAACCCATAACTTTATCCATTAAGCTGTTCAAATTTGTGATCAGAATAAAATGCTTCATTACATATGCAAAAATTATATCTAGAAAAAATTTAAAAGTCTCAATTTATTACAGTTTTCAGTTATGGGAATTTGTAAGAGTCAATCTTACCTAATCATTCCAACTAATGTTGATACACTGAATGTTTGAATGGTGAGTTAACATGACTTCACATGTTACATAGATTCCACTGATTCCTAGATTTCAGTCTTAAACACCTCAACTTTCTACAGTGGAACTTCGACTTAAGAGCATCCCAACTTAAGAGCATTTTTAGTTAAGAGCCATCGCTTGGCTTTGACATATAAACAACATTTTTTAAGAGCTGGTACTAGAGGGAGCACTAGCATCAGAGAGAGTGTGCTAGCATAAGAATACAGGGCATTAAGGCTTCAAGTGAGCAGCATCCATGCCTCGTGCCTCCATGCCTCATGCTCTTGTCCACTTTTGGGAGATTGCTGTCTTCTTTGCTCTTATCTGCTTTGGGAGATTGCTGTCCACTTTGCTCTTGTCCATTTTGAGGGTTAGTTGATCCACATCCTCGGATTTCACCAATTGAAATGAATCCATCAAAATTGGACAAGCAGGTGCTCATGTTACATCCTCAGAGACTGCTGTTAACATGGTGTCCAGTCCGGAACTGATGAAAGCTACTTTGTCCGTGAAGAACTGAGCAAATGCTTCACAGCGGGCTGCCGAGTTGTCAGGGCTCCCATCCTGAGAGGTGGGGTTTAATAGGCCTCTGTGAATTTGGAACAACTCTGCCGGATGGTTCTTTGCAGATGCAATATTGGCCGCAAAAAAAAGTTATTATATTTCTTTGTGGCCTTTATTGCAGCTTCAAATGCCCTCAAGAGGGCATCAAGCCTCGTTCGATTTGCTGCACTCAGGTCCAAACGTCACACACTCTTTAGCCTCCTCTTCCTTCGCTTCATCTCTGCCAGCTCCTCGTTGAACCAAGTGGCTGGTTTAGCTCGGCTTCTTGAGAGGGGGCATTCTAGAGCAATCATGTCTATTGCCTTAGTCATCTCCCCATTCCAGAGAGTGACCAGGGCATCAAAAGGATCACCTACCGAGGTGGTGGGAAACTCTCAAAGAGCTGACATCCATAAGCCTCCTGGGGCAGACCATCTTAATGGGTCCTCCACCCCTGCTGAGGTTAGTAGGTGTAGTGAGCCTAAACCTGATCAGGTGGTGGTTGGTCCGTGGCAACAGAGCGATGGTCAGCTCCTCTACACCGTCACCGTCTCCCCATCCCTGACAGAAAACCAAGTCTAATCTGTGCCCAGTACTGTGAGTAGTGCCAGAAACCAGTTGGGACAGCCCCATGGTCACCATGGAAGACATGAAGTCCTGCGCCACTCCTGATAGGGTGGTCTCAGCATGCATGCTGAAGTCCCCCAGCACAATGTGCTGTTGGGACTCCAACACCAGGCTCAAGACCACCCTGGCTAGCTCAGTTAGGGAGACTGTAGTGCAGCGGGATGGGCAGTACACTAATAGAATCCCTATTCTGCCTCAGTCACCTACTCTCAAGTTGACACATTCAAAAATGGTTGATTGCAGGATGGGACACCTGGTCAGGGAGATGGAATCCCTATAGACCACTCCAACCCTACCTCCCCACCCTCCTGATCTCGGCTGGTGTTGCACAGAGTATCCTGGTGGACAAAGCTGGGTCAGATTTACGCCTTCAGCCTCGTCCAGCCAGGCCTCCGTTATGTACACTAGATCTGCCCGTTCATCCAGGATTAAATTCTGAATGAAAGCTGTTTTACCGCTGACAGATCTGGCATTCACCAGCACCAGCTTTAATCCAGAGGGACTGCCATCCTGGGTGCTCCAATTTACCGTGTCAGGAGACTGATTTGGAACTCCTAATATTTCTGCATGATCCCTAGGCCAAATTAATGGTCACCCTTTCCTATATCTCCCCCTCCCTGTTTTTACTCTTATGGGGCCCCCTGGACCACTGGAACAACCCCCTCCCTTATCATGCTCCACATCCCTATATTTAACCCAAATAATTGGTTTGATGATAATTCATCTCGCATTAGCTCTCCCCTCCATTCATTTCCACCCCCGCCTTGCCATTTCCGGCCTTCTCCAGCCCACTTTGGCTCTCACCCTCCCCAATAAGTACAAGCACAATTACTATGTATACAGGGTTAGAGAGCAGCATGGAAGACAGACTAAACAATTTGGCTGAGAGTCCGTAAAGCACAGGCAGGTATACAGATCTATAGAAGTCTTAAAGTGCTGGTAAAAAAAAATCTAAGAGTCTGTAGAGTCTATAAAGTTCAGGTGGGAACCACAGTTGTCTAAAGTGCAAGATAATTATTATAAAGTGCAGTAGAGGGAGGGACTTAAGTGTTAAAGTGCAATATGAGCAAGCTTAGCAGCATGGTTTTCTTTACAGTAACAGCATAATGATTCCTATGTTATAACCTCAAATCTTTCATCTTGTATTTTTGGAATTCAAGATTGTCCACTTTCCAAAGGATTTAAGTTTGGATGTCTCCACAAAATTTAATGAATTTGTGAAAGTTCCACTTGAATTACTTATGGATGTTGAAACTAGCCCCTGGGATGACTCAACAACACCATCTGTAAAATAATCACGATCATGGACAATCCCTCGTGGCTGAGTATTATTGTCTTCCAGAGGTAGAGTCTTGATGGTGGACCCATACATAACTGAGAAAACCTATTTTGGATCCACATTGTCTTTGACATTGGGGACATGGATTTCCAGATGGAAAGTAAACTAAGTGCTAGTGGCAATCACCACATTGTACAGGAATTATTTCTGTTTGATTCACTACTAATCTTAAAAGTACTTCATGTCCAACATCTTCATATGGCAGCATTAGTTCTTAGCAGACTAGCATACATTTGCCTTCTCATAATAATTCCTTAAACAATTCATATTGCCAAAGAACTCTTTTTTTCTTTTTTTAACAGGATCCACATATGCTGATGGCATTTTAAAGAGATATAAAAGATATATTTTAAAGAGATATCCTTGATTGCTTGCTGCTAGCTCAGATCTTGTGACACTGGAATCTGAGGCTCCTGTAGTTTCATCACCTGGGCTGCGCATCAGCCTCAATAATGCTCCATGTAGACTCCAGCTCCCATAATGTTATGGGCTGTTCCCTTGGGTGAAGAGGCGGTCTTGCTTCATCCTTTGTCCATAGGTGGATCTCTCTTTTCTAGGAGTATGGGAGGACCCTTCCTAATTTGTATTCTAAACCATGGAAGGAGTCAGCTCAGTTACAGCAGTTCCTTGCTGCATTTGTTTATCCAGGAACATTGTAGAGGGCTGCTGAGCTAAGCATTAGGATGTCATGAAGAATGTGGTGCTTCTCTGTAATGTTAAGTGTTCTCTATTGTGGTAATTTAAATTAATGGATAGCGGGTTGTCTTGTTTTGATTATAAATAAAGACCCAAATAATCAATGAAGGGAGCCAAGGATTTAACACGAGTTTCACATCTGGGGAACTCGCAGACAATAGAAAATGGCAGAATGTTATCTGTTTGCTTGATAGTCATGCTAAATTTATGGACTGATTTCTGGGAGGCAAATCCATAAGTTCACTGTAAACCACCAGCTATGTAAAATTTAACAGCATCTTTACCACAAAGTGTATTGGAATCCTTTCCCCAAAGCACTGCCAAATGATAAACCCCACTTAGGCCATAATTGAGCTCAGTTACCCATATATATATAGTGGTTTTTCTCTTAGCTTTATAATTTCTGAATATAACTTGAGTGATTTTTTTTTTAAAAAAATGCTTACACTTTTTCTCATAATGAATAATTCCAACCAGCACATAATAGAAGTCACTTCTCAATGGGTACTATTTTTTCCAAATGTCAAATCATAAGTCTCGTCCTATTTTTCATTGTCTGTGTTCTGAACTTGTTGTTAAGCTATATTTCACACAATGCCAATATTCTATGTTATATTGACAAGAACTTTAGGATGTAAATGAAACTAGGCAAAGGTGGACTTTGGGAGGACAACATTCCACACCAATTTTAACACTGTCTGGAAATGAACTCCACCCTGATCTACAACTCTCAGCATCACCCAGCTGCTATGCTGGCTGTAGAATTCTGGGTGTCTACTCTCCACCTGCAGTAAACAGACTCAACCTGTAAATCCAATCCAATTATTCTAAATTAAATGGTGATATAAGTCCAAAACTTGTCTTCACAAATGTGTGAATGTTCTTTAATAACCCATACTCAACAGTGGTTTTGGTGTGTGTTTGTGTGGATTTCCTTTGAATTTTTCAACTTGGAAAAGGCAGAGAAGCTAATCTCTATCTCTATCTCTATCTGTATACCTTTATAAAACGGAATGTTTGTATGTGTGTATGTATGTGTGTATGCGGAGGGCGGAAGGGCAGATATGTGGCAGCTATTTGCATAAAGTCCTTTGATTGGACAGCCTCGCCACTCCAAAATTCTAAGGCACCAGACAGAGGGCATTGATAGCCACTGATTAGCCAGCAACCCAGAATCCAGGCCTCTACATTCAAACAACAGGATTTCTTCCCACTGAGGGGAAAAAAGCGAGCAACCCAGAATCCAGGCCTCTACATTCAAACAACAGGATTTCTTCCCACTGAGGGGAAAAAAGCCAGCAACCCAGAATCCAGGCCTCTACATTCAAACAACAGGATTTCTTCCCACTGAGGGGAAAAAAGCCAGCAACACAGAATCCAGGCCTCTACATTCAAACAACAGGATTTCCTCCCACTGAGGGGAGAAAATGAACCATCAACATTCCCTCCCCACTTGGCTCTGTGAAAACAAAATGGATTCCTGTATTCTCCTCCCCCTCAGCTTTTAGAAAACGGCTGCCTGCCATGCACCCTTTTAAAGTTACCAATAGCAGGCCATAACATTACAGGCCCCAAAATAGAGTTTAGGGCAGGATGGCCGACGAATGATTGGATTTGCATCCCAAATCACTTCCCAGAAAACATTGTAGCCCCTACAAATCCCCTTCTCCCAGATAGGCCCAAAAGAGGCATCCATCTTCCCTCTTCAACACAGTGTCAGAGAAAGGCAGCTTCTGACAGGATCTTTAGAACAGGCACTGTCACTCTACAAGGTAAGGCCCTACTTCACTCAAAAGACACAAGAGAAAACAATAAATACCTTTCTCTAATGCCTTTTAATGCTTATATAAATAATTCTGGCCCAAAGCCCCTCACCCAGCCTCATTGGACCTTACTGCTAATTCCATGCAGGCCTTTTCCATTTTTTTAACTCCTTTCTGTTTTACACCGGTATACTTTCACAGGCCAGGGCGGATATGTGGCAGCCACTTTCACAGGCCAGGGCGGATATGTGGCAGCCACTTTCACAGGCCAGGGCGGATATGTGGCAGCCACTTTCACAGGCCACAGCGACCAGCGCGGGTGATGGACCTGCACCAAACTTGGTACACATAACCCCCCTATGACATGACCCACGTATTATGGGATTTGTAGTACTTACCAAGACTTTGGTTCCCACAGACCACTGAGGCCACCAAAAAGGACCAATACAGACCACACTCAGCACACACAGCCCCCATGACCCACTCTACGTCTTGGTGCAGTTCGGAGGAGGGTGGGCCATGGATGATGGGACTTGAAGTACCTTTACTCACTTCCCAAGTCCGCTGCAACCCTCATCCAATCACTGATCGAGACCAAACTTGCCATACATAACCCCCATGACTGCCTTCACGTCCTGGTGAGGTTTGGGGAGGAATGACAATGGATGATGGGATTTGTAGTACTTTTACACCCCTCTGTTCCCACAGACCACTGTGGCCCCCAACAAACACCGAGAAAGTCCACACTTGACACACAGAGCCCCAGTGACCCACTCTACATCCTACTGAAGTTTGGAGGGGGACAGAACATGGATGATGGGACTTGCAGTACCTTCCCTCACTTCCCAATCCTGCTACAAACCTAATCCAATGACTGATCAACACCAAATCTGGCACACAGAGCCCTCATGACCCACTCTACAGCCTGGTGCAGTTTACTGTGAGACGGACCACGGATGATGGGACTTGAAGTACCTTCACTCACTTCCGAAAAACAATGCATTCCTCATCCATTCACCAATACAGACCAAACTTAGCACACAGAGCCCCCATGACCCAATCTACATCCTACTACACTTTGGGGGGGACGGGACACACAGAGATGATGGGACTTGCACTACCTTCAGTAATTTCATGATACCACTGCAACTCCCAATAATGATGGATCAAGACTAAACTTGGCACACAGAGCCCCATGACCCACCCTACATCCTGCTGCACTTCTCAAATGACCCGGGCAGGGCCGGGTCCCCAAGCTAGTATATAATAAAGCAGAATGTTGTATGCGTGCATGCGGGCGTGCGGGTGGAGGGATATGTAGCAGCGTTCCGATTGGCTGCCACTTTCACAGGCCACAGCGATCAGCGCAGGTGACGGACCTGCACCAAACTTGGTACACATAACCCCCCTGACCCCCTTTATGTCCTGGTGCAGTTCGAGGTTCATGACCTATGGATTATGGGATTTGTAGTACTTTCCAACACTTTGGTTCCCACAGAACACTGAGGCCAACAAAAAGGACCAACACAGACCACACATAGCCCCCACGACCCATTCTACATCCTGGTGCAGTTCAGAGGAGGCTGGACCATGGACGATGGGACTTGAAGTACCTCTACTCACTTCCCAAGTCCGCTGCGACCCTCATCCAATTACTGATTGTGACCAAACTTGGCACACATAACCCCCATGACTGCCTTCATGTCCTGGTGAAGTTTGGGGGAGGACTGACAATGGATGATGGGATTTGTAGTAGTTTCACACCCCTCTGTTCCCACAGATCATTGCGGCCCCCAACAAACATCGATAAAGACCGCACTTGGCACACAGAGCCCCAGTGACCCACTCTACGTCCTACTGAAGTTTGGAGGGGGCCAGAACATGGATGATGGGACTTGCAGTATCTTCCCTCACTTTCCGAGACTGCTACAAACCTAATCCAATGACTCAGCAACACCAAACCTGGCACACACAGCCCTCATGACCCAATCTATATCCTGGTCCAGTTTTGTGTGAGACGGACCATGGATAATGGGACTTGAAGTAACTTCACTCACTTCCTTAAAACAATGCAACTCTCATCCATTCACCAATACAGACCACACTTGGCACACAGAGCCCCCATGACCCAATCTACATCCTACTGCAATTTGGGGGATGGTGGACCACGGGTGATGGGACTTCCAGTACCTTTAGTAATTTCATGATACCACTGCAACTCCCAATAATGATGGATCAAGACCACACTTGGCACACAGAATCCCCATGACCCATTCTACATCCTGCTGCAGTTTGGAGGAGGGTGGAACACAGATGATGGGACTTGGAGTACCTTCAGTACTTTCAGGATACCACTGCAACTCCCAATAATGATGGATCAAGACCAAACTTGGCACGCAGAGCCCCTGTGACCCACTCTACATCCTGCTGCAGTTTGGAGGACGGTGGAGCACAAATGATGGGACTTGCAGTACCTTCCCCCACTTTCCAAGACTGCTGCAAACAGTTGCAGAAGTTGGAGAAGGGCTTTGAAAGCAGAGCGGAGAGAGCATCGGGGCAGCCCAGCAGGCCTGGTGCTCCTCTTCTCCGCACCCTCCCTCTGTCCTCCTCCTTTGCCCTCCTCCTCCTCCTCAGGCATGCCGCTTCCTTCTTCTCTCTCCCGGCTGCCTGGAAATGGCAACATTGCAGGAGTTGGAGAAGGGCTTTGAAAGTAGAGCAGGGAGAGCAGTGTGGGCAGTCCACCCGGCCTGGCACTCCTCCTCCCCATGCCCTCCCTCCTCCTCCTCTTCCTCCTCAGGCAATGCCACTAAGGGATTTGTCCCTGCCACTGCCGCTCTCCCTGCTATACTTTCAAGACCCTCAAAATTGTCCCATGTTGCTATTTGCAAGTAGCCGGGAGAGACAGGAAGGAAGCAAGGCCACCTAAGTGGCTGGCAGAAGCCTCCAAAGGTCACTGGGCACACCCAGGCCCAAGGAGGAGCCTCTGGACTATGACTCCCAGCAGCCCCGGGCAGCGACGTGCCTTGGACATGCCCGCTGGGGCATTTTTATGCCTCCCATTTTTATACCTGGCATACTAGACAACCCCCAACTTTTCAAAAGTATTTCCAGGCCTAAAATGTCATCTTGTACCCCAGAATATAAGGTACTTTTATGGTCTATAGCTCTCAGAAGTCCCATAAAGCAATGTTCAAAAGTAATGTTTCTATGTTCTGCAGTGGTGTTCTGACAGCTGCCAGTGTCTCTTAGGAACTGATGGGTCTGACCTGGAGGATGTTGAGGTTAAAAAATGGAGCAGAGTGAGAATTATGAGATGTGTATTTTGGAAGAAAAGAATGTTAATGTGTAGAAAGAATGTTAATCTATCTTAATTCAAACCTAAAAGCTTTGAGTCCTTTGGTAAAAGATATTGATGACTTTGCTTTCAATTACTCTTAGTCCTGAGTACATGATAAATGGCCCTAAGATAACAAGCAAAACCACTTCATCTGGATTGTGTAAAGTAACCTTTAGATATAAGTGAGCACACTTTCCATTTGGGATTTTTTTTTAAAAAAAAACAACAGACAAAAGAAAGCAGATGGAATATGGGATATAGCTAAGCTGGGTCAGCTGTGCACTCCCAGGCAACTCAGTGAATATCATTTTTTTGTGGAGCATGAAATTATGACAAAACGTAGCCTCTCTCTCTGAATGTTTAGGACTATTTTTATTGTATGAACTCAGGATCATGAACCAACTTCTATACATAATCATTTTTATTTATTTATTTATTTGCAGTATTTATATTCCACCCTTTTTACCTCACAGGGGACTCAGGGTGGATTATAATGTATGTATATGTATACATGGAAACATTAAATGCCATAGGCACACAACATATACAGACACAGAGAGATATATATATATATAAATCATAGAACCTGCAAATATTTTTTCAGTTGTCTGAAAAATATGCAATTCCTAATGGAGATGCTAATTCAGAGGATGGAACATTGGTTTGTTTACACACCCAGAGTGACCAGTGACCATGTAAGGTGGGCATTCTCTGTTTACTTTTCTAAGATTTATGCTAACCTGTCTCATCAGTGGGAAAGAAGGCAAGCAGTATATCTACCCAATTAAGATCATTTGCAGAGAGGGAGTAAGACATATGTCTCATAGCCGTGTTGTAATGTTCTCTGTTCCTCTTAGCCCCTGCTTTCCATTAAGAAATGGCAGTCTGCACAGCACACATAGGTTAGGTCATGGGTGGATTCGTGAATTCCATGCAATAAAGTGTCAGGATGGGATAAGGATGTTCTGGTCACAAAATCATTTCAGTCAGTGCAACAAAGGCAGCACACAAGTTGTTTGCTGCAACTGCTCTGCTGGCTGCCAATTTATTTCCAGTTATGACTTAGAAAGCAGAATACATCTCAAGTCCAGGTTGTTTATAAAATCATGTTCTTCCATATGAGCCCTTCCATGCAAAGAGGATTACTTCCAGAAGAACAGAGGAATTGACAAAGGTGAACCTTCTATTGCAGCTGCCATCTGTCTCCCTACTCTTGAATAGGAATTGTAGCATCTGGTATAATGAATTAAAAGAAGACTAGTGCCACCACTGCTAATGTCAGAAGAACCTTGCCAGTGGCAATTCTCAATTGCTCAATCCGTTTTCTGTACAGCCAATGTAATGTTGAACAGAGGAAGAAGCTGCATGAACAGAATCACCACCATGGTGGCCTCTGTTTTTCTGAAGCTTGCGGTGGCAGTGATCTTCCTCACAAGGATGTATCCACCCTTCCTCTGGCACAAATCATGCAGGAGATCACCTGTATGTATTGGTTAATTAAGATCCACAAATCTGTATTAAATACAAGACAGATCTTAATAACTATTAACAATCGACTCCATTAGGAAAAACTCTCTATTAAGTCACAGAATCTTAAAGTAGGAAGATATTGTGATGGAGTGAAAATCAGGCGTCATTCATATCTTTACCAATTCACACACTCTCTTGCTAGAGAAAATATATGCCACAAAGATGATCAGTAAAGAATAAGGTATCTACTCTTTGTTATGCAGACCAACATATATACAATTATGTGAACAGTTGCATTGACTCACACAATGTCCTTTGAGAGAGATTGAAAATGGTCCTTGGGTGTCTATGTGAAGGATCTTCTTCCAGCAGCTAAGAAGCTGAAATATAAAACTGTCTTGGCAAGATCCCTGCACAGAAAACTGAAACATGTAACTGTTGCCAAAATTCCCAGGCTCAGCAAATTCCTGGGGGTGGCTCTACCAATAAGCTTCGTTGTATGCATTTTTCAGTTAACACACTCACCAACTGATTTTACATGCTCCAACAGATATTACATGGATAATCTTGTAGTTCAACTTGCTGTCATGCAGGAATATACAACTAAGCAAATATATCCCACTTCCCAATATGTATTTCATAAGGCTTGGTTTCCAGACCTTTAACAATCTTGCTCATCCTCTTCTGTATATGTTCCAGCTTGGTAATGTACTTCTTAAACTGTGGTGCCCATGAATAGACACAGTATTCCATGTGAAATATGATATGATATGATATTAATACTTTTCTCAATATGGACACTATATTTTTGTTGTTGCAGACTAGCATTTTGACAAAGTCTTTTTGTCAAAGACATACTATTGGTTCATGTTAAGTTTGTGGTCTACTATACCGCTAGATTCATTTAATATGTATTGTTGTTAAGATTTATCTCTTTATTAAATACCAGTCAGATCTGCAGGACTCTTAATGCACAATTCCAGTTGGAGGACCTCTCTATCAAAGTAATGGTTAAAGAATTATTCGTATTTCCTTGGATAGGCAACACCACCCTAGCTGTAATCTAAACACAAGATCAGGTTTAATGTGCACTCTTCTTTTCCCTGCTAAGACACATACCTACATAGAGTAAAAAGAAGCATACTGAGGGTCTGAGAACGGTGTTGGGGAACCTAAAAGGCTGATTTTTCAAGCTATTCTTTGCCACTTAGGTTATTTTTTAAAATTGCACATAGTATTCTTATCTTTACAACTTTCCTTCTCTCTGGATGACACCCAGCTTCATGTAAACAGTAGATTTATTAATATTTGGTAGATATGTTGCTTTTAAAAATGAATCTAGTTTTTACATGCTTGGTTTTCATCACTATCCCAAGTCAATGGCAATGCTAACAAGTATCTAGCTGTTTAGGAGGCAAATCAAATCCAAGGAAGAATACATTTTGTGGCTGTCCTTGGATTTCTTTCCCTCACCGCTAAGCTCTGTGTTTCATACATTATGTCAGTTTTACTGTCATGGAAACACCGATTCCCTGTTGTAATCATTTTTGTTGTAAAACACAGCTGTCTTACAAATGTATGCTGGAGCCATTTCCCTTCAGCATCTGTTAAACCTCAACGTGGAGCTCCAAGCATATACAAAAGAAAAGTCACTCTCTATAGAATACATCAATCACAGAAGAGTGAAATGAAATTAAAGAGTTTAGTCTTCCTTGGCTCCCTTTGTGTCTCATTTAGGACTCTGCAACCCATTGTCATCATTGTTGTGTTTGTGCCTGGTGCGTTCGATTATTAGGAAAAGAAGTTATACATGCACAAGACAGAACATAAACTATCACTTGAGGACTTTTGCTCCTCTTGGGCAGAAATGCATATCACAGAATTAAGATAATGTTAACCACAACTCTCCCATAGCATGAACATAGTGGCTAAAATTGGGACATACACTGCTATGAATGCCATACTAAAGGTCACAGTTTTTCAATGGGCATATCCCAGGGGTCCTCAAACATTTTAAATAGAGGGCCAGTTCATGGTCCCTCAGACTGTTAGGGGACTGGACTATAGTTTTTTGGGGGGAAAATGAATGAATTCCTAAACACACTGCTCATATCTTATATGTAGTGCAAAAAACCATGAAAGAACAGTACAATATTTAAAATGAAGAGCAATTTTAACCAACATAAACTTACTAGTATTTCAGTGGGAAGTGTTGCTTTTCGCTGATGAGATATTCAAGTTTGTTGCTGTTGTTGTTGTGTGCCTTCAAGTCATTTCAGGCTAAGGGTGACCCACAGTCTAAAGTTTAGGGACTGGGTAAATGACCTTGGAGGGCTGCATCTAGTCCTCGGGCCTTAGTTTGGGGACCACTGGTGTACCCAGTTTGTAGCAGCGCATGTAGAATTGGGCAGGTAGCTTATTTTACTGTGCAGGTTGTGCATTGCATATTATATGATATTATTTTATATCCTATTGTAAGGGGTCAGGGTTGGCCCGTTGGTCAGTCAACACTGACCATTCATTTTTCGGTGTGGCAGGGCAGACTATCTCACCATGCCACCAAATATGTCAGGGCTTGGACCCCTTGACCCTTACAGTAAATACGCTGCCACCAAATAATGTAAAGAAGGCTTCCAGGCTCCTTATGTTAACCATGGCAGGGCAGGTCTACTTTGCAAATCTTACCACTGCCACTAACATGTAAGGAACGAACCCTTTTATAACTCTGGACAGTAAGGCTATATTCCCACTGTGGTAGAGTGGGTACTTTCCCTTTGAGCCCCACCAACAGATGTTCAAACTGCCACCAGTTAATATATTTGCTGCCACCAATTGTATCAGATCAGCCACCGATGTAAGGGATTGTTATTTTATTTTTATTTATTTATTAAATTCGACTTACTATACCGCTCTCTCTGGTGCCCAGAGCGGTGTACAGGAGCAGAGTAAGCTTGTGGTTTAAAAAGAATGACATTGAGAGGTGTTGTAATAAAGATGTTCAACAGTTTATTTTATAACAGAGTTCAGAGCTTAGTTGGTTGCAAACAAGTTTCCTAAGAGGTACAAATCTTGCAGTTACAATGTTTCAACATTAGGGTACAGTTTCCACTGTACTTCCTAACGCAGAACCAAGCAGTCCTAATATCTAACTGCTCCAGCAGGTAAATAGCCAACTATAGGCTTTACCTATCTATTAAGTTAGTTTTCTACTCTAACTTGGACAAAGTCTGTCTTTCACCTGGGTTTCTCAAACCCCTAACCGAACTGCTTTCTAAAAGCTCCGAAAGACAGCTTCCCTCCCACCAACCGACAAAACCAACCGACTAATTTTAAAAATCTGAAAGTTCTAAAACAGGTGCAACTCTAACTTCTGCCTCCACAGCAACAGCCTTCACAGGGGCCTGCTGCTCCAACATTCCCCGCCAACCCTCTGTGGCTTGTTAAACATTTTACCATCAAACGTATAGGCAAATAAGCAATAACAAACTATACATTTATCTTGCAACAAAACAACATGACTTCATCACACTATGCTGTTATGTTGTGGTTGCAGATTGTTCGTCTTAAACTTCTTGATAGTTTGAGCAGTTTGGCAATGGAACCAACTGCCTAGAGTCCAGTCTTTGGTCCTCCAGATGTTTGGGTCTCTGGCTACCCGAAACCCTGGCTAGCTTGTCCAATGGTAAGGAATTCTGGGATTTGAAGTCAAAAACACCAAGAAGACCAAAGGTTGGATGGATACATCTGGCCTAGAGAGATGATAAGGTCTCATTCTCTGCATTTCTTCAAAAAGAGCCTAAACAGCTACCTGCTGGAGATGCTCTATCAAGATATCCTGCATTGAACAAGGGATTGGACCTTGCTCATAAGACACCTTCCATCTCTGATTCTATTATTCAGTTCTGATGATGCAAAACTAGCTATGAGTCATCTACTTGTGTGGGCTATATAGTTTAGAATGAGCCAACATGCCCCTTCCTTTTTGATAAACTACAAAACAACAAATTTTGTTTGTATTTGAGATCACAGTAAGATATCTTACTTTTTAAAAAGCACATCACATCTGCACCAAATTTTTGAATGAGGTAAGAAGTGCATTTAATGTACTTCTGAACTCAAAAATGTTGGTGCCAGGAAATGTTGGTATTATATTAGATTTTTGCTCTTTGTAGACCATACTGCAGATGGAATCTGTAAAATATCAGCACCACCTATATAGTTTGAGAGAAAACCGTGCTAATATTAAAGTGGGATGACAGCTTTCTTTTGTATTACAGAATGAAAGGGCTTTCAATGAATTTTCTGTTTAGCAATTGAGAGCATAAACTCACTGTGAATATTCTAAGATAGGGATGCAATTTTCATCCTTTTTGTCATGTTGGATAGGACTCATGGGAGCTACAGTTCCATAGTATTTAAAAGATCATTTGATTCTTGATTTAAGGACCTCTTAAAAAACATTTACTTGTATAATGAGTCTTTTCTCCCCTGAGAGTTTGAAATAGGCATAATTCAAATGAATGAAACTGATTGAAGCTGATGTGAATCAACCCCAAATTCCACCTATAGCCTTACATACAATAAGGGGTCTCAGATCTCAGGGTCTGGACACTCTTCTCTGATCCTCATGGTAAGAGGGGATTTCACAGCAAAAGCAGTGCGAAAATTGCGAGTAGTGTGGGAAGAGATTGAAAGAACATTCTGGTATTTACAATTGTTGAACATAGATTTTTTGAGTGTCTGGAAGCCCTGACAAGAAAAATCTTAGATCAATAAGAACCTTAGCAATATGCAACTTTTCTGTGCAAAACATCACATAGCTTTTTTTGTGCAAAAGGAAAGCGGCAGTTTATGTACATAAAATAGTATTTCTGCATTGGAATACCATCTTCTTTGCAGAAAATGCTATTTTCTGTGCAAAGAAAGTGCCAATGTTGTACAGGATATGCCCCTAATTATAGAAACTGCTGTGTGTTGGGTGGGGAGAGGTGCACATAATGAGTCCCAAACTGCAAATAGTATTTAAAAATTGCATAGCTTTTGAAAATCTTTGTGCAGTAGGAAGAACATTTCTAAATTATGCATTGATTCATTCAGGTACAAAATAAGTGAAGAACAACAGTATGCATGTCTGTGTATACACATAACACACATATTATTGTCCTTTGCTGGTCCTGCTTTCAGCTGTATTGCTATACATTCTTCAGTTGGCTTGGCTCACCTATGACCTCATCAGATGGGCAGCTAGAATTGCCATGCATTGTGGCATATCTGGAGATGCCCGGAAGGGGGCATGGAGCACCCGGCATCCCAAACCCCACATAGCCCTGCTTCCCCCTACCTCATTCCATGGGGGAAAGCATCCACCACCCATGTCGTCGTCCCCCCCAATCCCATTGATTCAAATGTAGCACGAAAAGCCTCCTGTGTTGCCACTGTGACAGCATACGCCCAATCTTCTATAGCTTTACGATGGAGCTCTGCTGGAAATAGTTCAATGTCATGGGATGGTAGTCGACAGGCTGTGTCATAAAACTATAGAAGATCTGGCACATGCTACTGAAAGTAACCCCGTCTGATGAGGTCATTTGTCCACTGATCCTTACTCTTCTCGTTTTCTTAAACATCAGTATGGACTATCCTAAATTCCCAGATTTTGGATCTGAAATTCAAGGATTGCTTCTGATCTAGGACACAACCACCTTGAAGTAAAGTCTCTGAAATTCTGAAGAATGGCATTTTCCATCAGGAGACAGCATTCCAGAAGCCCCAGTTTAAGAACTCGTGTGTTAGTGCCAACTTTTCAGAAACTCAGGTCAGTCCTTCTGTTTTCTTAAATTTAGCTTTGTCAAAGAGGAGCTGTATTTGGGAGATCTCACAAAAAGCAAAAGCTTTAGACTGGGTACCACCACTGTCTTTCACTTCAGGATAACTGAGAAGAAGGAATCAGAATTTGGAGGTAAGGTGAGCCAATGACATGGGACTAAGTTCAGAGCTTAGGGAAAATGTATGGTTTTAAAATATTTTTCAGAATTTTATCCATACTGGCTGTAAAATTCAGAGAATTTTGATCCAAAAGGTGGAA
This sequence comes from Anolis apletophallus, assembly GCA_030556195.1. Taxonomy (NCBI): domain Eukaryota; kingdom Metazoa; phylum Chordata; class Lepidosauria; order Squamata; family Anolidae; genus Anolis; species Anolis apletophallus. The sequence goes on from JARBWK010000009.1 coordinate 83,864,598, forward strand.
GGATCGTGGTGGTGTACTTCTTCCAAATTCGTATCAAATTGGCAGCTCAAAATTATCTGGTCGGTGTAGTATTTGAACAGTTGAATCTCTTTTTGAGCCCTTTTTCTCATTAAGGTATTGTCACAAATCACCATGGATTAGATATCTTCACCAAATCAGCTATGGATAATTTCAGTTAGCTTTTGTAAATTTCACTAGTTCTGAGTTTGACTGCTGGAGAAAGATCAATGATATGTGGATTGAAGAATTAATTGAGCAATTAATTTGACTGAATGAGAGAGATTTTTTTCATATCAGTTAAATATACTGTGAGTGTTTTAAATATTTTGAAAAGTCTGAAATTTCAAATAAATTGTTTCAAATTAGAAGAATAATTGTTGCTTTTAAAAGGTTGATTTGCTTCAGTTTTCTGTAACTATTGAAAAGGGTCAAGATATTAAAGTTTTTTGGCCAAACTAATAATTTCAATAAGGGAAAATACTTTTGCTTAGTAACAATACTATGAATTGTATCTGATGGCTTTCTAGTGCTAATATGCAGTAGACAAAATATTCTCAGAGGTCTTTCTTATACAAAATTGTAAGCTTTTAAGCTTTCTGAAACAGAGGAAAATGGCTAAGCATTCTGTTATTGCTCTCAGAAAGATTAAATTAATTCCTTATTAGATAGGTCAGGGACATTTTGAATGACAGCCTATTACTTATTATAAGAGTCAGTTGAGACATTTACAGTACTCTGTGAGTGGAACATTTGCCCAAGGAACATAAAGGGAAAGCATATTGATAAAACTCTTTCTTACATTTCTCTATTTGTATCTATCATTGTTATCTATTTTTTCTATTCATGTACTGTATATATACATTTATGCATGCTAAAGCTTTTTGCTATCTATGGGAGTGAAATACTTGAGACAGGAATTGTTTTAGATTTGAGTTTTTTTCAGATTTTGAAATACTTGTATTTACATATACGTACTAAATGGAGATGGAAGCAAAGTCTAAATATGAAGTTATTTTATATTTCATATACAGTACATCTTATATACATAGTCTGAAAGAAATTTTATACTATATTTCTAGGAATATTGTTCATGAAATAAAATTTGTGTATTTTTATTTATTTATTATTTGGTCTTGTATGCCGCCACTCCCCGAGGGCTCGGAGCAGCTCACAGTAACATAAAAGCATAAAACAGAGTAAAACATCAGATTAAACTAAACAGATTACAATTATCAACAATCAAAAGCCAACCGGAAGAAATAGGTCTTGCAGGCCTTGTGGAAAGATGGTAAACCTTGCAAGGCACGAACTTCAATTGGTAGAGTGTTCCACCACAGAAAAGGCTCTGCACCGGGTAGATGTTAAGTGGATGGATTTGAAACTAGGCACTTCGAGAAGGCTCAGATCTTCAAAACGAAGTGATCTCTGGGGTTGGTGGGGATGAGACGGTCCCTCAGATAGAATGGCCCCAGACCATACAAGGCCTTGAAAGTTAACACCATCACCTTGAAGGTGATTTGGTGCTCGACCAGAAGCCAATGTAGCTGCTGAAGGATGGGGGTTATGTGACATCTCACTGGAGTTCCAGTGAGAAGTCGCACAGCGGCATTCTGGATGAGCTTAAGTTTCCAGATCACGGACAAGGGTAGGCCAACGTAAATGGTGTTACAGTAGTTTTGTCTTGAGATGACAGTGGCTTGGATCACCGTGGCCTGGTCGTCTCTGGATAGGTAGGGGGCCAGCCGCCTAGCCTGCCGCAGATGGAAGAAAGCGGTTTTGCTGACAGTGGAAACCTGAGCTTCCATTGTCAGCAAAGGGTCTAAGACAACCTCGACGCTCTCTACTGAAGATGACGGGCGTAATGCCTCACCATCCAGGGTAGGCAGCTGATCCACCTCACTATCCAGTCGCTCCAGCCACAGTATCTCCATCTTTGCTGGATTCACCCTCAATCTGCTGGCACACGGCCATCCAGTAATGGCCTCAAGGCATTAATGGGAACTTGGGGGTACGGAGTCTGGTCGGCCTTCCATCTTCAGAACAAGCTGGGTGTTATCAGTGTACCGATAACATTCCAGCCTGAAACTTTGGACCAGTCTAGCAAGCTGCTGCATATAGATGTTAAATAACAAAGAGGAGAGTATAGCCCCTTGAGGGACCCCACAAATTAGTGGGGCCTTCTTGGAAACCAGACCTCCTCTTTCCACTCGCTGTCCCAGGTTGCGCAGAAAGGACAACAACCATTTCAAGGCCGTTCCCCTAACTCCAACAATGGCAAGGCGGTGGTCCAAAAGATTGTGATCGACCGTATCAAATGCTGCTGTGAGGTCCAATAACACAAGCAGCGCTGATCCGCCCTTGTCCAGCTGGCAACAAAGCTGATCTGAAATGGCGACCAACACGGTCTCTGTCCCGTGCCCTGCATGGAAGCCGGACTGGAAGGGATCTAATCCGGCTGTGTCATCAAAGAACTGCTGTAGCTGCCCTGCTACTGCCCTCTAAATCACCTTGGAATGAAAGGATCGAAACCGGGCAGTAGTTGGAGGGAACCGGTCAATCTAAATTCGGTTTCTTCAGCAGCAGGGAGACCACTGCCTCTTTTAAACCCTCTGGAAAAACTCCTTGCTCAAGGCAGCTGTTTATTATCTTCAACAGAGGTTCACGTAGTCCCTCTAGGCAAGAGTTCACTAGCCAAGAGGAACACAGATCGAGGGAGCAAGTGGTTGGTCTATCTGCAGTTAACAGTTCAATGACAGCCCCTTCGTCCAGCGGGAAGAACCGATCGAGGGTGGGCCCAGCAAGAGGCCACAGTGTCTCAAGCTCACTAACTGTATCAATTGTGGCAGGGAGTTCCCAGTGGAGTACTGAGATCTTGTCTGTAAAGTAACTCTGGAAAACCTCAGCCTGATCATCATTGTTTGGGATGGTAGGGACCGTCATCAGAGAGCGAATTATTTTAAACAATTTAGCCCCCCACCAGTGTTTTTGACCTCTCTCATCAATCTCTCCCCTCCCCCTTCGGTTCCATACCTGTTACAATATCCTGTCTTTTAAAATATATTTTATACTGATTTCTAATCTAATTTTAAATAACTGCTTACTGGGGAGTTGTCCTTCCCTTCTCAGGGCACTTGTGCCCACTTTGTGCTGGTCTGTGACTGTAATAAAGTTTTGTTGTTGCTGTTAAACAATTTAGTTGGGCGTGAGTTTGCAGACACTATCAAGGAGGCATAACATAATTGTTTTGCCTCGATGATAGCATGGTCATAGGTTTCAATAAATACCTTATAAGCTGATCTCGATGCTTCATCACGGATCTCTCACCACATGCTCTCTAGCTGTCTCTTTTTCCGTTTCAAAACCCAAAGCTCCTCGGTGAACCAAGGGGATCTGTTTTGGCAGGGATGGAGAGGGCGTCTAGGGGCAATCTCGTCTAGTGCATTGGATAATTTGATGTTCCATGTATGCACTTGCACTTTGACCAAGTTGCTGACAGGCTCCAGATCCCTCAGAGCATTCAGGAACCTATTGGGTTTTTGAGTCTCCTTGGGTGAACCCAAATCGGTTCGACACCCTTGCAGAGAGGGTGGGTCTGCTCTAACCGGAATCTCAGGGCATGGTGATCCGACCATGGGACCTTGATGGTAGAGGTTAGGGTCACCTGAGATCCATGTACATTACACCATAATAATCATCATCATCACCATCATCATCTCTATTTATATCCTACCACCATCTCCCAAAAGGGTCTTGGGTGGCCTTCAAGACACGGCAGTGCAGAATATAACATAAAGAATACTTGGATACAAACCATCAGAAAGCCACCCGTGTGGACAATTTTGGATAATTTCAGTTATAAGAATTCTGGATAGAGGATGCTCAACCTATAATGAAATTATCTTCCTGAAGGGACTACATATTCATTGTATAGACTTTGCTTGTTAGCATATGTGTGATTTTTATTGAGACCACAATGAAGAAGGAATATTTGCTTATTTGTAACCTTGTTTCTTCAAGTGGTCATCTGTGAAATTTGCACATCTCACCCATCCTCCCGACTATTGTCATGCCTCAATTTTTTGAATGCCGCTTGGCTACAGTTTCCAGTCTTGGAATGTGTGGTTGCCTTGCAAGTTAACGAATTACCTAGATCTGTCAGTCTGGCTTCAGACTGGGTCATGGAATGGAGACAGTCTTGGTCTCCTTAGTGGATGATATAGGCAGGGAACTTAACAGGGGGAGTGTGTTCCTGTTGGTTCTATTGGACCTCTCAGTTGATACCATAGACCATTGTATCCTTCTGGAGCACCTCGTAATAATGGGACTTGGAGGTACTGTTTTACAGTGAGTCTGGTCCTTCCTTGGGGGTCACGCTCAGAAGATGTTGCTGCTTGGCCCCATGGCCTTTGTCCTGGGGACTCCCACAGGCTTATTATTGTCCCCCATATTGTTTAATATCTACATGAAGCCACTGGGAGAGATCATCCGGAGTTTTGGAATTTGATACCACTTGTATGAGATGACGTCCAACTCTATCAGTCTTTTCCACCCACTGCGAAGGAGACTGCCCAGGTCCTGTACCAGTGCCTGGCAGCTGTGATGATCTGGAAGAGGGTGAGCAAGTTGAAATTGAACCTAGACAAGACAGAAATACTCCTGGTCAGTTGAAAGGTCGAACAGGGTATAGGGTTACAGCCTGTGCTGGATGCAGTTACACTCCCTCTGACATCAAAAGTTTGCAGCCTGGAAGTCCTCCTGAATTCATTACTGAGTCTGGAACCCGAGGTTTCAGCTGTGGCCAGGGGAGCTTTTGCACAACTAAAACTTGTGTGCCAACTGCGCCTGTACCTTGAGAAGCCAGACTTGGCCACGGTTGTCCATGCTCTTGTTACATCTCAAATAAACTCCTGCAATGTGCTCTATGTGGGGTTGCCTTTGAAGACTGTTTGGAAGCTTCAAGTAGCCCAATGAGGTTGCTCACTGGAACAGCGTACAGGGAGCATACAACTCACCTGCTGTGGCAGTTCCACTGGCTGCCAATTTGCTACCGAGCACATTTCAAAGTGCTGGCTTGTACAGCCCTAAAGAGTTCTTACCCAGCTAGCCTAAAGAGTTCTGACCCAGCTTACCTGTCCGAACATATCTCGCTCATGAGCCTGCCTGGATTTTAAGGTCTTCTGGGGGAGGCCTGCTCTCAGTTCCATCCTCTTCACAGGTGCAGCTGGTGGGAATAAGGGACAGGACCTTCTCTATGGTGGCCCCTCGGCTGTGTAATTCTCTTCCCAGCAATGTTAGATCGGCTTCCTCCTGCCTGTCCTTTAGAAAGAAAGTCAAAATTTGGCCAAAGAACCAAGCATTTGGAAAGTAGTACAGGGCAACATGCAGCTATAAAGTTGATGGAATGTAATGTAATTTGGAACAGCTTTTTATGATTTTGGGTCTACGTGCAATGTTTAACAGTTTATTTAATGTATTTATATGCAATTGTTTTTTATAATTTTTATGATTTTAATGTATAATGTATTTTATTTGTATGTTTTATGTTTAATGCAGCATTGGATATTGCTAATTTGGAAGCCATCCTGAGTCCCCTCCAGAGTTGAGGTAGAGCTGGGTAAAAATGCAGTAAATTAATTAATTAATTAAATTTCGGAGATACTAATGCTTTACTATTCAACATATCATTGACTACCGCTTTTAAAAAAAAAATCTTGGAAAGAACTCTTACAATTTATGACAGCCACTTACTGCAGTCATGATAGAGTGACCACTTAAATATTTCTAAATACAAAGACATCACCAAAAAAATAGCCTAACAGGAGATCTGGGAGTCCTAGTAGACAACAAACCGATCATGAGTCAACAATACTATGTGGCAACTAAAAGAACCAAGTTGATTCTAGGCTGCATCAATAGGAGTCTAGAGTCTAGACTGAAGGAAGTCATAGCCCCACTCTATTCTGCTTTGGTTAGACCTCACCTCATATCTGATTCTGGCACAACAATTCAAGAAAGATATTGACAAGCTAGAACATGTCCAGAGAAACCAAGCCAAGCCCTATGAAGAATCGCTGAGGGAGCCGGATATGCTTAGCTCGGAGAAACGAAGGCTTAGAGGGGATGTGATCGTCATGTTTAGATATCACCTTGATGAGCTTGTTTTTTGCTGCTCTGGAGACTGAGACACAAAGCAATGGATTCCAACTTCAGGAAAATATACCCCATCCTAATATTAGGAAGAACTTTTTGATGGTAAGAGCTGCTCTGCAGTGGAATATGCTGTCTTAGAGTGTGATGGAGTCTCCTTTTCTGGAGACTTTTAAGCAGAGGTTGGATGGCCATCTGTCAGGAGCACTTGGACTGGGTGTTCCTACATGTCAGGGAATTGGAGTGGATGGTATTCGTGGTCTTTTCCAACTCTATGATTCTATGAAAGAGATTTGCAGAAAAGTGTTAACAGTTATGAACTTTTATATATTTTTACTAAAACAGAAAAGAAACGTTAATGGTCATGGTGGCAATGATGGTAGTTAATGCACACACAGACACACATATACACATGCACATATACATATGCACATACACACTACACACACAATCTTTCTCTCCAGTCTTGTTTAAAAAGTCCACATTCTTAAAACATACAAATGTTTAAATATAATAAAAGTTCATTGTGCTGATGTGTTGAGTCCTGGCCTTTAGGAGACAGCTAAAGACCTGGCTGTGGAACCAAGCATTCATAGGAATATTTAAAGTTGAAGTGAAAGTTGAAAGTGCAATGACCCAGGACTATTTATGACAATAGTCATGTCTCTGTGTGATATGTGATGTTATTTTATGTGATGTGTTTAATAATATTTAATGTTTTTTTAGGGGAGGGCCAATTTTAATGTTTTATACTGTTTTTATTGATGGCACTGAATTGTTGCCAACACTGTGAACCGTCCCGTGTTCCCTTCGGGGTTGGGAAGAGCAGTATACAAATATTGCAAATAAATAAATAAATAATATGGAAACATTTAAAATTGTGGCAATAGTTTAAATAGAAATATCGTAAGGAAGAGAATGATATTTCTCTTCCTTACATGCAACTGCTCAGAACATTGTCTAGGCTGAAAGATAACTTTAAGGCCATTGTTCTTCCCTCTTATAATTCTTCAAGTATAGGACACCATCAAAAAGAGGATGCTCTTGTCCTCTGTCAACCATTCAAAGAGAAGGCAATCCTTGTAAAATAGGGCAACTGGTTTTGGAACAAAATAGCTGGCTTCCAAACAACTGGCAAAACTAATTGTGGTATCATTTTCTTTTAAATACATGGATGCATTTTTGGAATTAATACCTCATAGAACTTAGTAGAAATGTCAGTGCCATTGCATTACCCATTTGTATGTGAAAGCTGGACAACAAAGAAAGCTGATAGGAAGAAAATCAACTCATTTGAAATGTGGTGCTGAGGAGCAGTTCTATAGATTCCACAAACTGTCCTAGAGGAAATCAAGTCTGAACTCTCCCTAGAAGCTAAGATAACTAAAACTGTCATACTTTGGCAATGTCATGAGAGTATATGACTCACAAAAAAGACAATAATACTTGGTAAAGTAGAAGGCAGTAGGGAGGAATGCCACATTACAGATGGACAGACTCAATCAAAGAAGACAAGGCCTGAGCAGGGCGGCTTATTTTGGGTGACTTGGAGGTCTCTGATTCCTAGGGTCGTTGTAAGTCAAAGTCACATTGGCAGCAGTAGCGGCAGCAAGAACTGTATCATCACATTTCAGTTAGATGCTTTGTTGACGATTCATGGCACTATTCTACACTGCAGCTGCAAAGTGTGTCATTAAAAAAGATTTATACTTCAAATTAAAAGTACTGCAATTTAATGTTCTCTTCAAACACAAATATGAATTCACCCACTGTATTCTGCTTGAACATAAAGACATAAAAGAGACATACTCAAGGGAATACCTTCTGTTCTCCTAAATTCACACTGGGGGATAATTTTTATGAATGTATCAAACAACGCTTTTGGCTGAATGATTAATCTTTATGTAAACTAGATTAATAAATCCTGGCATTATTAACTTTTTTATTCTCCTATTGTTAAATGCAGTCTGAAATGTGTTGTATGTTATCACATTACTTCATAACCCCAATATCTGCAAATGTACATCAAATGAAAAATAGAAGTAGACGTAGTTCAAATATTTTCAAAACAAGTTCAACAACTTCTATTTTTCTTGCTTGCTAAACTCTTCCTATACATAGATGCCATGAATAATAAAGAGTTCCCTGAGGCAAAAGTGGAAATGGTCATGAACTGTCTGTCCCATTCCTGAACTCAAGATGACACTATCAAAGACTTTACATCTCAGCTCTTTGGTGTATAGCAAAAATTATTCTATGGGTTCCCCCTCCCTCTTTTAAGAGCTCTTGTTACTCTCTTTTAGAAGAATAGGAAGCTTTCGTTCATCAAAACAGCTGATCTCATTTTTATCTTCTCAATATTTTCTCAAGGCAGAGCTCCACCAAACCAAACATTTTAAGAGCCAGCTCAGCAGGCAATTTCTTCAAATGTAGTTATGAATTCTGATCATGTCATATTTCATTAGGAAGGTTCTACTCAGTTTAAGTGCACTTGGGAGATGTACTTTAGATCATTAACAGCTATTCTTTCTTCAGTCCCTTCCTCAAATCAGATTGGCTTGCGAGGTGGAAAGGTAGGGCAGATCAACCATTGAGGACTTCATCTTTTTGGCATAGTTTAAATTATTTTTATACCTTTTCCTATTGGTTAAATTAGTCTTCTTTTTCTCCAATTATGCACATTTTAGCTATTCATGTAATTTCCCATCATTTGTGTACACATTAGTCAGAAGCACTCTCAAAGTCTCTCTGACATGTGAATGCTTCAGTGACATATGCATGGGAGGGAGGATTCCAACCCTACAATTCTATTATTATATGATTCTATTATTGTCTTGCCAATAGTAGTCTCAGTGGGTGGGAAAATGTAACTTTAATCAAGACTGTCAAATCCAGTATGATTTCTTGCAATTCTAGTAGGGTAGACAAAGATCCACCTTAAAGGAGAAATGCACGGCAGGGTTTTGTCAAAACTGTTTTTTGCTTTACTGCTCACTGGTGGTGGTGGACATCATGGTGGAATGGGTGTAGGAATTTCTATGATTACATAGCCCAGTCTACTCGCACATTAATGAAATTAAATAGAAAACAAACAACTAATGTTTCATTGAGTATGCACAACTGTTTGGATTTTTTATGCACTGCAAGTGATCATGTTAGAAATGACAAGAGTTTTCAGAATGCCAACATACTTGAAAAACTGCAGATGTTTTACCGTGAAGCAAGCATCGACCAAGTTTACTGAGAATGAACTTGCAAGAAACATTGGCTTTGAACAACTTTATCTTCATTTGTAAATGAGAAGGTCCAGAAAAATAAAGCTTTGGAGTATTAAACAGAATAGCAAAGTTGGTATTTTCATAAATGTAGAATATGAAAAATAATTTCAGAATAAAAATTAACATTTTTCATAATCAGGAGATGGAATGCCAGGGATGAGAATGTTGTTGCTGGTATGGGAAGAGAGCTTGCATTACACTATTTTTCTTGTTTCAAAGTTAGGTCTTGTGAGTCTTGTGAGTATGTAATTCCATTTGTTTTACAGTATATTATACCTTATAGATTTTGCTTTCATGTGAAAGGCAATAATAATTATTAAAATATTTGTAACTGTCCTGCAAAGTTCAGAATTACAAGGGCGAGATTGGTGCCAGAGTCCAGGAAAAGCTGAACGACAGTGTAATTAGGAAGTGACACAAGTACCACATTAGAAAGATAAGCTCCACATTTCTGTGTGTTTTAAAATAGTGAATGGACAAAGTTTATTGTTTGGCTGTCACAGAGTCCATTTATCTCTGAACTAATTCAGTTGGGCCATGTAGATAGACACCCCCCGCCCCCCAAAAAGGTAAAGCTACTCAAAATGGATTTTCTATTGCCTTGTATCCAATCTAGCATCTAAATTCCATTTGCACTCCCGACAGTATGAAGACCACCTTGGAAACTCATTGCTCTCTTCCAGCTAAATAGGCACTGAATGGAAAATGAATGGGAAAAGATTTGAAATTTCAAAGGTACTTTGAACAGAAAATTATTTTTATTACTATGTTTTTCCCTTCCTATTCCCAGTAAACTCAAGGTAACTGGGAATCTGCAGAGGCATTGTCCAAAGCCAAGAATACACACTATAACATTGTCATTTTCCTCCTCCCAACATCTTTACCTGATGAAGAATCTTTGGTCTTGAAAGATTTCAAGCCTTTTTATGTGGCCTAATAAAATTATCACAATATATATGTTAGAATTGGGCTGACTAAATATTTCTATTTGTCTGCACTTCACTTGTATATCAGACTTACAAGCTAAAAAACATAAAAGAGAACTCTTCCAGATTCAATGATCTGTTCAATCACAGGGTAGGATTTGTGTGCTTTTTTCCAGACAGAGTAAGAAGGTGCATTACAGAGAATGAGTTCAGTGTAACTGATGAATCTTACAGAGAATGAGAGGGAAAATCTTAAAAGCAGAAGCCATTGCCAATGAAATCCTATAATAGCTAAATTAGGGTCCTCAAGCTACCTATTTGAGTTTAGTCCTACGTAATCAATTCACATTGATGGGAATAGACCTCAAAATTTGCTACCTCTGTGAGGATAAAAATAACACATTTAACAATCTGTGAAGTGTGTTGGCATTCAGTCTAATTGAAATCATTCTTCAAGAAGACATTAACTACAACTCCACCTTCATCTATAAAACTGGAGCTCCTTTTTTGCTCCCATGAATGGTGATGTGATAATACTGAAACTTCAAAATAGTCCATGAAATAAAAAAGTGGACATTGTGAGGCTGTCGTTTCAAATTGATTGCAGCTCTTTGCTTCATTGAAGCACATTCATCGGGGGGGTTCATTTTCCATTTTATATTTCTAATCTCTTCATGCATTCATTTGTTTAGATTTGTTACTCTGTTCTGTTGAAAATGTCCTGATGGATTTGCAATTCTTTGAAGTCACAGTAATATGTACATACATGGATATAGCCAAATCTTACACTCCATAATGAATAATGAACACTCACACCCAGATTAGAAAAAGAAGTGAAAAAGTAGTTATTGATCTCTTAAAAGGTTTAACAATGATGGCAACTGACAGCTAGGTACTGCTCTGCCAGAGATTGAAGGGTTATGTTCTGACCAAGACTCCCATAATCTTTCAACCAGCATGCTCAGTAACTTTCTCAAGTTCTGTGTTGAATTCTGAGCTCTATTTCATAACTATATTGAAATGAATGGATCCTGCTTGCAGGCTTTCATTCTAAAAGTCAACATGAAGTAGAAAGAAGCAAGACACAAAAGGCATGTGAGAATAGGAAATGCAGAGATTAGAGGCCAAACCTCTACATTTTCAAACATTGCTTATACAGGTCCAAGGGGGGGGGGGGGATGCAGATGTCTGAAAGCAGTGAATTTCTGGAAAAGGGTAGAAAAGTGAAAAGGTAGAGACAAAAAAATAAAGTACATTGAGTCTTGCCTGAAGAACAGATTAGCATAGAGGAGTTAACAAGATGACAAATTGACCAAAACTGGGGAATGTTCAGTCATCCCCCCTCCAATGTGTATTCCTCCAGATGTGGTTCTCACCAATTCTACTGGTTAAATCTGATGGGAAGCAAACCATATTTTCCTCCTAGTCCTAGGCCATATTTTCCTCCTAGTCCTGAACTTAAAAAGGAACTGAGGACCAAAGCATAAAGACTCATATAAGAAGAATTAATTGCTTAAACACAATACAATAGAAGAGAATTTAGAAAAAGAAACCAAACTGGTTCACTGAGTTGAATAGAGAAGAAAAATACATAGCCAGTGTACTATTAATCACAATAAGGATACAGCATTCTGTAGTGGATTGAGAACTGGAAAATGGCTCTTGGGACTAGAATTTTAATCCCTGCTAAGTCATGGGTGTCCATGCGCAAATCACACCCTCCCAACCTCAGTGGAAGACAAAAATAATCCCCTCTGAACAAATATTGTCAAGAGAGTTCTGTAATAAGTTAATCTTATGGTCACCATAACTTGGAAAAGACTTGGAAAAGGTACATAGCAACAAGGCAACAGGAATGACCAGTATCTTTACAATAGAAGGAGATAAAAACATAACTGATTTTATACTCAAGGAGATCAAGAAAGAGAATAGCTAAATGAGACTATACTCTTTGAGAATGGAGAGCAAAGAAAGGTGTGAGATTATTTGGAAACAACTAATTAATAAAGCTGACAAAGCATTCACCTTTGAGGAACCCATTGTTATCTCTTATATTTTTGGGCTAAGTAGATTCAAGATTGCAATAAGAAATCCTTTCATAAGCAGAAAGACCTTCACTTAACATTGAAACATATTAATTTCAAGCACATAATGGACATATTCAAATCTAGTATCTAAGACACAGAAAGATGGATTTGATTAAGTCAGATCATAAAATCCAAACCGACTGAAAACCTATCTAGCATTGGAATACCTTGCTAGTGGGTCCTTTAATATAATTGTTTTGTAAAAACTGCCAAAAATCTTGTAACAGTCCAGTAAAATGATTATTTGAGAAAATACAGCAAAGGTGCATTGGCAAGTGAAAATAAGTTCCTTAAAGGTAGGGAAATCCACATTAAGTAACATGGTGCCAAACAGGAACTGCTTCAGAAAATGTAAAGTATTTTTCATGAAAAGTTCGTATATATAGAGGGGGGGGGGAGAGGGAGGGAGAGAGAGACAAAAAACATGAAAGAGCAATGCAATATTTATAATGAAGGACAATTTTAATCAACATGAACATACCAGTGTTTCAATGGGAAATATGGACCTGTTTTTGACTGATGAGATATTCAAGCTTGTTGTTGTTGTTGTTGTTGTTGTTGTTGTTGTATGCCTTCAAGTCTTGTATGCCTCCAGGTTATGGTAACCCTGGAGGCATACCAATACTTATTTATTATTTATTTACAGTATTTATAATTCTCACCCCCAGGGGACTCAGGGCAGATTACAATTTACATATGCATGGCAAACATTCAATGCCATACACACACAACATATATAGGCAGACACACAAGAGGCTATTTAACATTCCAGCTTTCATGGGGGTATTCTGGCCACCAGGGGAGCTGTCACTTCACCGTCCATTTGAAACACTGAAGGAGTACTTCTTCATTCTTTGCAGGCTTGTTGGAGATTTTTATGGCATTGTAAATTAGTTAAATTAGCCTTCCAGCATAAGCGCTACCTAAATTTCCTACTTGACAGATGCAACTGTCATTCAGGCTGCAAAGGTCAACAGCAAACTACACAATGGTCAGAAGCTCACTCAGTAGTGATCTTAATGCAGCTGACTTCCAGCCAGCTGTGCCACAGTCCCAGTGCTATTAATCTGTTAATTTTTACCAATGCTTACCATTTTATTCCAGTCAATGCTAAATATTGTAACCAAAAAGTGTGTGTGTATGTGTGCATGTATAAACTTTGACATAGGGGGAAGAAGAAATAGTATATTCTCAGTAGTATTAACTTGTATCTCATTTATTTATTTATTTGCCATACTTCTACCCTGCCCTTCTCTACCCCAACTGGGGGACTCAGCTGCCCTAAGTCCCCCCCCCGGGGGGGGGGGGGGGGTTGAGAAGGACAGGGTACAAGTATGGCAAATAAATAAATAAGTCAGCTTACAATGGCACAACATCACATCGTGCCTCAACACAATCGCAATTAGAGTGAACTTGTGGGTTTTTTTCAATTAGAGGAAAAAAGAAATATTGTTTTCTGCCAAGAAAATACCATTTCATTTACAGAAAACTCTTTTTTCTGCAAATTTTGTGCTGAATAAGAATTGTGAATGCACTTTTAAAACCTTGTGGTTTTTTGTGAATTCTTGCAACATGAAGAAAAATATTAAAATTGATAGCTGCTTAATGAAAAAAAATTAATGAAAAATTTCATAAAATATATAGTATCTTAACAACATGACTTAAAACCCATGATTGTTAGAGGTTCTAAGGACATAAAAACACTTACTTTAAAGCACGTGGCGCTAGTGGGTAATGGTGTTTGTCTGTAATGAATATTTTAACCTATTATTTTTTCTTGTTGCTTCTGGGAAACTGAAATAAGCAGTGTTTACATAGTTATTGCTATTTTGGAGAAGCTGAAATTCTTTTGTGAGATATTTTGAGGTGGATTTCAAAATAAAGTTATGAGTTTCCAACTTCTTTTAGATTGTTCTTATTGTAAATCAATGTAAAAGGAATGAGTAATTGAGTGGTGGAATGAATAAAAGAAATTATTGTTGTTCCTGGATTTGTTTGTGGTTTTTTGTAACAGGAATGAACTACTTTTTCATGCTTGGTAGCACAGTACATAACTCAGTTTTTCTAATTATTTGTCAAGTATGTAAATATTTGCAAAGTAATACTTATCTACCAAACTGTTTTCTATGAATAGTCAAGCATTCTCAAGCCTGGCACTGCTACTTCTGTAGGACTACAGCGCTCATCGTTATTCTACTTAGCTGAGACTAAAACAGAAGATTTCTTGGTAATGGAAAGGAATTAGTTTAGTTATATTGGAAACTGACCAGGATCTAGGTTCATTCATAGAAGTGAAAGTGAGAAATGGCCCCTTTACAACAGTCCAGGGAATAAATGGAGCCTCATTAGTTTTAAGACTATGCTGAATACATTTGAAGGACTTACCGTGTGATTAATTTAGATCTATTTTTAAAGAAATATAATGTAAAAGGTGGAAAGGAGTGTTTTCCCTCTGAGTCTCTGATATTGTTTCCACACCATGAAGGTATCGGAGACAGTTATGTAGCTAGAGGTATTGAGCAAAACTATATAATGCTAGAATTGGAGATGTGGGTGGCAATGTAAAGTCAACTACAACTGGGTTGAAGTGAGTTTTCTGGGCTGTATTGCCATGTTCCAGAAGCACTCTCTCCTGACATTCTGCCCACATCTATGGCATGTTGTTTGAGAACACAGAAATGCTGGACCACTCTAACAACTACCATGTCAGACTATACAGAGAACCCATTGAAATGCACAATCATGTGGACAATTTCAATCGAAAGGAGGAAAGTGGGGTTTATGTATATCTGTGGAATGTCCGGGATGGGAGAAAGAACTTGTCCGTTTGAGGCAAGTGTGAATGCTGCAATTGATCACCTTGTTTAGCACTGAAAAGCCTTGCAGCTTCAAGGCTTGGCTGCTTTCTGCTTGGGGGAATCCTTTGTTGGGAGGTGATTAGCTGACCCTGATTGTTTCTTGTCTGGAATTACCCTGTTTTTGAGCATTGTCCTTTATTGACTATTCTGATTTTAGAGGTTTTTTTTAAAAAAAAACTTGTAGTTAGATTTTGTTCATTTTCATGGTTGCATTGTTTCCAACAAACCACTCAACCTCTGAGGATGCCTTCCATAGATGTGGGCAAAACGTCAGGAGAGAATGCTTCTGGATTATGTCCATTCAGCCCGGAAAACTCCCTGCAACCCAGTGAGTCCAGCCATGAACATCTGCAGCAACACGTTCAGCTACAACTGCTAAGTCAATGCTCTTTTACCCACAGACACCATTGAAATTTGGGAAATGCAATGCATCAACCTCTTTCAGTTTGTAATATCCTATAATCTTTATTCTTATATACTGGATTGTTTTTCTTTGCTTTGGCTAATATTTGGAGTATGAACGATTTTATGAAATTGTGACTTAGTTATTTTGAAGTGCCTAGAATAGGAATGAATAATTAGAAATATTCAAAAGGAAAAATGTGTTTCTTAAATACCAGGAAAACAGATTAGGAGAATCCTAGACAAAAGAGAATCATGACCATTCCGAAATTATTCTATACAAAACTCACACATAGGGGTGTGTGTGTGAAACTGTATTTACTGTATAAGAAACAGCATTTTCTGCATATAAAACAACATTTTTGTGAATAGGAAATGCTTTCCTGTAAAGAAAAGGCTCTTTCCTACACAAAATAATCATGGGTGAATTTTGAGCACAATAATAAGAGTCTTCAAAAACTATATATTTCGCAGCAAGAATTGCTAAAATTATTCATTGATCTCTTTGAGAACAAATAATTACTCTCCTACTTCACAAGTCAGTGTGTTTCTGTGGGAACCTCTATAGATAAAATCTCAGTCCTCTATTGTTATCAATGTTTTTCCCCAAACAGCAATTGTACAAAGGTTGCTGGAGAGCTTGAGACTGCATGTTAATTCCATTCTTCTAAACCAGGAATGAGTGACATATGACCCCATAGGTATTGCCAAACTGCAGCTCCCATCTGGCTAAATAGAGAAGGCAGAAAGTGAAAAACAATAAATGAGCACAGAGTTATGGGATAACACAGGCTACACAAATACATTAAGTCTACTATAACTGCCCACAATGTGCCAAGCTGGTGATCCAGGGTGTATCACGTTCTTGTTGTTGTTATTGTTGTTGTTGTTACTTCTGTCCAGTCAATCACAAATATGATGACCAAGAAATACTCCCAAATTCAAACAATGTCTTACACTTTTCTCTGCTAAAATTAATGCACCCAAATATATATTATTACACTATGAATTTCATAAATTGTTACATATCCACACATTTTACATGTATACCAAAGATTCACAGAAAGTCGGGATTATTTGGGACATCTAACAACCACATCTTGACCTTGGGAGGGGTGTCAAAAATTTGTAATGGCTATCACAGACTGTGGCTATTCCGTAAAGGTATCTTATATTTTTATACAGCGTACTTCCAGAAGTATAATAAATATGCCTAGTTATTACTGCCTGAAAGGTTCTTTCTTTAGAGAAAAATAATAGCCCAATGTGTGGCCATGTTTTAACTAAACAATTGCTCTTTCAGCAGTTCCATGCCTCCTTAACCATTATGGTGTCACTATTATTGCAGAGTGAAGAATTCTTCCTTATGAATTGGCACTGCATTTTTCAAGCCCTATGAGCTTTCCCATGGAAACCTGTTACACAGTTACATACTTCACTAATCTGAGACTTCCCCAGTGTGTGTAGCTGTATTATTCAATTACAGCAAAAAATGTGATAGTGTCTGCATTCTATATTCAAATATTAACAGTAATAACAACAATATGCAAACCCAGAAAAGTTTAACGTTCTCTGTAGACAAAAGCAGGGGGAATTCCCCCCAAAAAATCCCAGCAAGGTTCACCTCCGCCCTTTGAAAGCACAAGCCTGTAGCTTGATTGACAGGGCTTTGGCTTTTGAACACTCTTGCAGTTTCTCTGGAAACAGTTGCCAGTCTCTAATGTCATGGGAGCAACAGACAAACATTTGTACAAAGTCGTATCTAAAGGTCACAGTGTGGACTTCCATGGCTTCATTATTCAAACATGCTGTTAGTAACAAGCCCCAGAAGCCCCCTTGACAGAATGTTTTGCATTTTGAAAGTTGCCATTGTAAGCCTGCAAATATCATCCCTTGGAGATCTTTTTTCTGTCCCAAGAGACTAAGAGAAAAAAAAGGAAGACAGAGGGTAGTGGAGATGTGTGTGTATGAGAGAGATATACCAAGTCTGTGTAAATCAGTCAGAAAGGAATAAGACATGAAGAGAACAAACAGCAAATGATACCATAGTGACCTGCAAACTCTGCTTCGTATAACCTAAACCTGTCATAGTTTGACATCTAGTCAGGAGTGAGTGACACCTTGGGAGGAAGTCACCATTCTGCCATTCAAAACAGATGTTCAGTTATTCACCATGTAGAAAAGCTGATACAGCACTTGTTCCATGGGACTTGATGCAATCCTGTAATTTAATCTTAGCACTAAATTATCCATGTATGTTGACTTGATTCTGCTTGGTTCTCTTTCTCAAATACCTCTTTTAAATATTGCTGCTAATGCTCTTGTTGTTGCTGCTACTCCTCTTCCTCCTCTCCTTCTCTCCCTGGTGCATCTATATTGTAGAATCAGTGCAGTGGTAGCACTTTAACTGAGGCCTCTTCTACACTGACCACTTAGGTCAGTGTGAGGTTGGATCAGCCTGTGGGCAGCTACAAAACACATGGGGAACAGATAGGCTCAACTTGGGGAAAGACACTTCATGTGGCTTTAAGCCTAGGTTAACCTAACTGAAGCCAGATTTCGGTTCTCTCCTGAGTTAGGTCCTGTCCAGATTGCTGCTACCAGTTTCCTGCTGAACCAGCTGCACTGTCCGGACAGCCACCCCACGCTCCCAGAGCTCATACACAAAGGGAGGTGGTTCCCCTTTCTTCCTTCATGAGTCACACGACATGAAAGTAGAAAGGGAAGTCCTGAGCATCATGTAGGTGGTGGTGCATTAAAAAAAACCAGTAATTAAACAGTAATTAAACAGTTTAACATGCCTGTTAAAATCCGAATCCAGAATCCAGAGTCCAGTCTGGGTCAATTCATTGTCTTAAATCTTCTTTCATTTGCTGTTATTACTGGTCGAATGCTTGGTCCGTTAGCCAGGTTTAAAGTTTCCTTCTGAAAGACAGGAGGGAGGTGGCTAATCTAATGTCCCTGGGGAGGGAGTTCCACAGATGAGGGGCCACTGCAGAGAAGGCCCTGTCCCTCATCCCCACCAGTTGTGTTTGCGATGGTGGTGGGATCGAAATCAGGGCATCTCCGGATGATCTTAAATTTCGTGATGGTTCATAACAGGAGATACGTTCGGACAGGTAGTCTGGGACTTGGCACAGTATTATGTAATCCTGGGATTCATAGTTTGGTGAGGCACTAGCACTTTTTGTCAGACAAATCTAAAGACCTTGTAAAACTGCAAGTCCCATGATTCCATAACATTTAATCATGGCAGTTAAAGTGGTGTCAAATTGTATTAATTTTGTGATATAAAAACATTAGCTTGGTCTCTTTGAGGTTTAAAATTGATAGGTTTACCTCTGTTAGTGTTGTCTGTCCTTGTTAATTGTATAATCAGCATTGAATCTTTGCTGTATGTGTGTTCTGTAAGTTGCTCTGAGTCCCCTTCAGGGTGAGAAGGGTAGAGTATAAATACTGTAAATAAGTAAGTAAGTAAGTAAGTAAATAAAAGTGGGGTGGAAGTGGATCTTGATTCTCTATATCAGGGAAAATTCAGGATATAAATGAAGTAAATAATAAATAATACATAAATACATTGAGTTTGTGGGTATTAGCTTTGTACTCTTCATTTACTTGATCTAATTTCTACTCACTAATCCATTTTGTAGCTTGGTGGAGAGCATTACATCTTGGTTTTATTTTTGCTTTTACTGTCACACATTTCTTCACACAAATCTTGTCTTGCCTCTAGAGACTGTTCCAAAGTGAAACAAAAAAGTTGCACCTGGGAATTACTTTTACAGATGTGGTTAATCTATGGAAGATGCAATAGAGAAGCCAGCTGTGTTTCACACCACTTTACTTTTATCGTCATTATCCACTCTTTCCCCCCTGTATATCCATGTTACCATTTAAGAACAAGTGTGAAAACAGGCTACATAACGTAACGGCATGAAGCCATCTTAGAACAATTCATTCCACATTGTGATCAATGGTTACATTTCATCTCTTCCCTGTAGTTCACCCTCATCAGAATCACAGAACTGTTCCTCATTTAAAATACTAAAATAAAACAAGGAGGAAAGTAGAATTGGTAACGAGGTTGTGTGTTAGAGTCACTGGCTTGACCAGTTCCAAAATTTGCCAAGAGATCTCTCAGTTCCAGTATAGGTGGAGATGTCTCTGTGTCAGCCAAATACATTTCTATGAAGAATTGTACTAAACGTAATAATTATCTGCCAGAGAAAGAATCTATATAAAATATAGCAAATGTACATGTCAACAGTTATTACTTCAAATGATCCCATAGGAATCCCTATTCTTTCCCCCCCTAAAATTTACTAATCAATTCTGAAATATGTGACCTTCACTGGGGTAACGGGTAATCCATATATATATATATATATATATATATATATATATATATATATATATCACATATCTTGCTACTCCCCCCACCCCAATTCTGTAAAAATGCATCCCTTATTGGGTTCACACATTCTAAAATTCCCTGGGTATGTGAAGAGTAGACATTTTTTGGGATCTATGGCCTATTCTTATAATACATAGCAGTTACAAACCATAATATTTTTATTGCCCAGGAATCCCGTGAATTTAAATAGATTGTGAGTTTTGGCCTAGATCAGGGGCCAAAACTACACAGCTACAGAATTATTCCACCTCAACTGTCATGGTTCCAACCATGACATCCTGGGAGTTGTTATTTAGAAATCTTAACTACAGGGCTTAACTTAATTCAAACTACAAGATTTAGGATTCCATAAGATGTAGCCATGGCAACATAATCCTAAACATTTTAACTGACAAGCAAATCCCACTGGATTCTATATCAGTTCACTTGAATTAGGCATACAGCTGCAGACAATTTGTCTTTTGTTGTTTTAGGCACAATTCAAAGTGTGGGTTATTTTGGTCTTTATATTACTTTATATGAGAACTACAACATCCATGAGTTGTACCAGGTTTCAAAATCTTTGAAGTAGATCTCTCTCTCTTCAGATATTGTTTGTGAAGAGACAACACAAGAGAGTATCTTCTCAGTGATTGTTCCAAGGCTGTCCCTGTTGTCCTTTCGCCAGAAAATAAAAATACTTTTCTACTAAAGCATACTTTTTGAAACTAAGTAAATACTGAGGTAGACGTATTGCAGTGAGTGTGTCTTATGTTTTTTTTCTTTTTAAATTTTTTATTTACTTTCTACATGATAAGTGTGTTGACTTGTGTTTCAATACCATAACATAACACCAGGTTGTGAACTCACATTTTATTTCAATCAAGTTCCTCATCCAACTGTTTTGGCTCAGTGCTGGAGAAATGGTAGGTAATTAAATAACAAATAAAAAAATGGAACATGATTAATCAGTAGATGTGGATATTCTTTTTTCATTTTGAATCAAAGGACAATGTTTCATAACATTCTTCAATTAAAAACTGTATATTGGTTTAAATAGGTTTGTATATACTAGAAATCAAGTAAAATATTAAATAAACCCTTTAGATACTGATTTACGGCAAATGCTTGAATAATGTGTTGTTTGCTGGCCCTCTGTGGTTACCTTAAATCCATGGAATAATATTGCATCTTTATCTATAATTTTCACATTGCAAAGTAGAAAACCCTTTCCATGGGCTACATAATCTGCTATTAGGTTTATTACCAGATTTGTACGTGTTGCTGTTTATTTTTCATTACTTCCTTTCTGTCATGAAGACTTGACTTGTAATATGTTTCATTTTTTAAGGGGAGGGGAATAATTCCTAGTCAAAGTTTCATCATAAAAGAGGTTTAAATTTCACTCGGCCTGAATTACAAACAGTAAACTACTTTTCAAATACTTTGGGGTCAAGCCACGAATTACAAATAAAAATAAAAATTACCTTTCGCAACAATTATATTCTTTAACATTATATGTAATGTAAGAAAGAGCAACATCTCTTTTTGTAGACTACTTGAAACTTTGTTGTTTACTTTTTATAGGCTTCATCTCACCCCTTAGCACCCTCCTACACATGCCTAAAATCCCAGAAAAACTGGGATAAAAGGGGAGGGTAGCTAAATGATGTTTGGGGAAAATGTGGATAGAATCGGGTGAACAGCTGAAAAGCATGTGTTTAAAAAGTGTGCTTAAACCCAACTCTGCCTCCCAAATGCACATCTTCACATGACTGTATATCCCTGCAGTCATGAGAAACACATGCGATTGACAGGTCTGTGTGTGGACTTGCTGTCAGGCCCTGGATTTTTTTTGCCCCACTTTTTAAACACGCATTTTGATGCTCTCTGGAAATGCCTATAGATATCTTTTGTACAACATGACAAATACAACATGTATTTGTTTAAATGTTATGTTCAATGTTAACTAACTCCTTTTTGTAATAAACTACTTCACAAAAATTAATTACTCTTTGAAATGAATTAAACGTGGCTAATTTAGTTACTTTTGAAACATACCAATAATCAACACTGTAAAGTAAGGGTGTGCAAATGTTCGTTTTTAATTCATTTTTTGGATCAAATGTGTTAGATTGTGCATATTAATTGATATTAGAAACATACAGGAAAGGTTCGGGTTATTTAACAATAGAAACACTCACAAATCATTTTTGTTAAGATTCTGTAACATTTGGATGCCTCCCAAGGTCAGTCGGATTTTGAGTATAAGCATTAAGCAACTTTGGTAAAGCCAAGAGAATGCAAAGTGTTTTAAAAACCAACGTTTTTCTATTTTAATTTGACTGGACCACCATAAGCAAAGGCACTGGGGGAGGGACTAGAAAACTTGGGTGGGAGAGTGAGAACGTGCCCTAAACTACATTTCCCAGAATGCAGTGCTCAGCATCAGAAAGCCCCAATGAGGGCTGCAGCAGCCAGCCATTTTGAATCAGCCTAATAACCATAAATAAAAGTTATTGAATCTGCAAAGGGAACTAAAATAATAGTATAAATCTGTGCTAAGTTGAAGTTATGTGGTTGTGTGTCATAAAGGCAGACAGACATTCAAGGGGATTGCTGTTGTCACTTTTGGGAAGGGATAAATTATTTTTGTCTAAACTTTTAAAAATCCCCAAATATCTGTAGATGTGTGAATCTTTCTGAAACATCTAGGGATTGATGCTCTGGTTATCTTGTGCATTGTATATAAAATTCATGTAGATAGCTCTTGTAGGGTTTGGTTTTTTTTCAAAAATGTTGTTTATAAAACTTTGAAAACTCCCCAAAAATCTGTAGATAAGTGAAAAATTCTGAAATTTGGTGGGCTAACAGTGCTAAAAATGTTCTACCATTGTAGCAAGTTTCACTCCAATAACTTTAAAAATAAGGGAGAAATGAGCCTCTGAACTTTCCCCAATTAGTCATTATGTACAATTTCTACAGCAATTTTTACTCTTATTATAGTAATGAATTTTTCACTCACTATACTTTAGAAACATTTTAGAAATGAAATGATAGTGCGCCCCAGTTTTGTAATGACTTTTGAATCATTTTTAATGGATCACTCATCCCTACTAAAAGGTTATTAGAGTCTCAACCACATTAAAAATTTTACAACACTCCCCCACCCCAAAGTTCCAAAAAGTAAATCTTGATTTTATATAAAGGACACCACTTCACCTATGCTGTTGTCTACAATGAGACTTGGAGCATGGTATCCATTAGGTATCTCAGAACTGAACTCTAGCAGATATGAAGGTCCCACCATACATTTCCCTACCTAAAATTTTCACACATGGGTGATTAAAATAACATTTGTATCATTCGTGCATGTGTGCCAACTATACAAAAGAAATTATAGCCCAGGAAACATTTAATTGGCATTTCCAGCTAAAGCGATTAGGTTCCATGGAGACAAGGTGAAAGATCTCAGCTGCTAGTTTGGGTTGGCAGCAATGATAAATGTACAAAATAGAGACCATACTGATAAATAGAATGAAACTTCTATTAGAAAATTAATCTGAAGTAGCACATGGGGCATTAGCCAGAGCATTTTAGTGTTACCATTCTGCTCTTTTGCTGTTAGCTCAAGTCTGCAATTTTTCTGTAATTGTCATAGAGGCATTTTGATACTACTAGAGTATCAGACTATTAGGGACATTCTATCAGACAGCTATTGAAGCATGTAATATCTTCCACCCAAGTTTTATACATGTATTCTTTCTCTCTCTCTCTCTTCCTCAGCCCCTTCCATTTCTCTGTTCTTTCTCTTTTCTCTCTCTCTCTCTCTCACACACAGACAGAGATTCTGATTATGCATAGAGTTTTGTATGGAGACATATCATACCACATGCTCATGAAATGTAATACCGTGAAGCCTGACCTTTTAATGCACCTCTATAAATGCTAATGACTGGACCCAGGTATCAGCCTAACGATACAAGATCATGTGCAAATGAATTGCTCTTTTTGACTCCTGTGAAATCATGTGAGAAAATAAATCAGTGTGAGCCCATCCTGGATAAACAACGTTTTGCCAACCATACTTAAAAATCCAATACATTCTAGGTTTGGGACAATGGCTACATTATTCTGTAGGAGAAAAGCAATGCTTGCATCAAAAATTGTTTTCCCTAAAAACATACAGATAAATTTTATAGTTATCCATCCTCAAATATACGTGAGAGTCTCGCCAAATTATTCTTTATCTCCAAGTGCAAATAAATAACTGGCTTAGGCTTTAATGCTGTATTTGTTTTTGAATCAATAAAAAAGAGGTTCATTAATGAACTTACAATTTATTGGTGTAATTTGTTTTTTCAGAACTCCTTTATAGATTAATCTAGCTGCTATCCAGCTCAAGCACTTCCAATTAAGAAATATTTAACATACATCATCCACATGTAGATTCAGATTGTTGTTGATGCTGACGACTTGTATGTGTATTTCATTCCATTTTGTGGGAAACCATGACTGGTCACAGATTTGGAGCTTTATTAAAGATAGCAAATTGCTAATTATTAACTCCATTTGGTTGTAGGGTTTTTTGGGCTATATGGCCATGTTCTAGAAGCATTCTCGCCTGACGTTTCACCTGCATCTATGGCAAGCATCCTCAGAGGTTGTGAGGTCAGGAGAGAATACTAGAAAATGTCCATATAGCCCAAAAAACCTACAGCAACCCAGTGATTTCGGCCATGGAAGCCTTTGACAATACATTAACTTCATTCGTTTGTCTATTTATACACACACTAAATATGTGTTGGTAAGATTTTTTCATGTGCCTATATAACTTGGTTTTTTATATTAAAGACTTTGAATAGTGTGAATGAGGATAGTTATATACTGCTCTGCTTTTGGCAGCAAACTGCCTTAAGGAATTTTGTCACACTGCATCATTTTTATTATTTATTTATTTATTCAGGCTTCTATGCCGCCGACTCCCGGGGGCTCGCGGCGGCTCACAAGAGCCAAAGGCACAATAAAATACAGAATAATAAAAGCAGTTAAAAACAGCAGTAGCAAATTAAGAGCAGTGACACAATAAAACAGTAACACGATTAAAATACACGGGCCTACACGCCAAAAGCCTGCTTGAACAAATGAGTTTTGCAAGCCCGTCTGAACGGGAGCAGGTCCCTCAAGGCCCTGATTCCGGCTGGGAGGGCGTTCCACAGCGTGGGGGCTATGACAGAGAATGCCCTCCGGCAGGTAGATGTCAGTCGTGCCAGCTTTGCCGATGGTATCTCCAGGAAGTTGGCATCCTCGGACCGTAGTGATCTCGAAGGGCAATATGGGGTGAGACGGTCCCTCAGATACGCTGGCCCCAGGCCGTGAAAGGCCTTAAAGGTAAGAACCAACACTTTGAAGGCGATCCGGTGCTCAATTGGCAGCCAGTGCAGATCCTGCAAGACAGGTGTTATGTGGCAACCTGCTGCAGTACCAGACAGGAGCGGGGCGGCAGTGTTCTGCACCAGCTTGAGCTTCCGGATCGCCGACAGAGGAAGGCCAATGTAGAGCGCGTTGCAGTAATCTAGCCTTGAGATGACCGTGGCTTGGATCACCGTGGCCAGGTCGTTCCAGGAGAGATAGGGGGCCAGCCTCCTTGCCTGTCGGAGATGGAAAAAAGCGGCCTTGCTGACCGTGGAGACCTGGGCCTCCATGGTCAGCTGGGAGTCCAGGTGGACCCCCAGGCTCTTCACGGAAGACGATGGGCATAACGCCGCACCGTCCAGGGTTGGAAGCTGGACACCTACCCCACCCGGGCGACCCGGCCACAAGATCTCCGTCTTCGCCGGATTCACCCTCAACCTACTGGCTCGCAGCCATCCAGTAACGGCTTCGAGGCGACGCGCTCTACGTTGGCCTTCCTCTGTCGGCGATCCGGAAGCTCAAGCTGGTGCAGAACACTGCCGTGCAGAACAGAAGCTCAAGCTGGTGCAGAACACTTAATTTGAGGCCTGCCCTCCATCCTCAGAATGAGCTGGGTGTCATCAGCGTACTGGTGAAACTCCAGCCCATAACTCCGCACCAGCTGTGCAAGCGGCTGCATGTAGATGTTGAATAACAGAGGGGAGAGAATGGCCCCCTGCGGGACTCCACAAACTAATGAGGAGCCCTCAGAGACCACCTTGCCCCTCCTCACATGCTGAGACCGCTGGTGGAGGAAGGAGGTCAGCCTTTTTAGGGCTGTCCCCCTTACTCCGACCATGGTCAGGCGGTGGATCAATAGATTGTGGTCGACCGTGTCAAACGCTGCCGTGAGGTCCAATAACACGAGCAACGCAGACCCGCCTTGGTCAAGCTGGCAGCGGAGTTGGTCTGTGATGGAGACCAGAACCGTCTCCGTCCCATGCCCCAAACGGAAGCCGGACTGGAAGGGGTCAAGCCATGTTGCATCATCTAAGAAGGACTGCAACTGCTCCATTACTGCCCTCTCAACCACCTTGCCCAGGTACGAAAGATTCGACACTGGGCGGTAGTTGGGGGGAACCGCGGGATCTAGTGACGGTTTCTTCAGTAATGGAGCTACCACCGCCTCTTTCAAGCACTCTGGAAAGACTCCTTGCTCAAGGGAGCTGTTTATGATATTCAACAGAGGCCCACGTAGCCCCTCCAGGCAAGATCTAACAAGCCAGGAGGGGCACGGGTCGAGGGAGCAGGTGGTAGGCCTAGCTGCAGCCACTATCTGATCAACAGCACCTGCGTCCAGTGGCCGAAACCGGCTGGTTGCTCAGCAGCTGGGGGACTCGACAGCCGCGAACTTGGAGGGCCTGATAGCAGCCCACCCTGGTGGCCAATGGCAGGTAGCCCGCTCGCCTTTCCCTCCTCAGGATCTAGGCGCATCGGGTCCCAGCGTGGAGGACATGGTGAGCCCGGTGCTCTGCCGGCCGCTGCCCCCGGGTCTCAAGAGGGAGGTTGGAGTAATGCAGGCCCTCCTCGCGGCAGCGGGGCAACAGCTTCAGACCCAGCTCTCCCACTTCCCCCAGCTGGGCAGCCAACTGCTCAGCCAGCCGGCTAAAGGCAAGGAGGAGGTAGGTGAGTTCCGAAATGGAGTCCGGTGCGGCGTCCTGGGCCTTGCTGGGGAGGTAGTTGCTAGCCTCCCACTGGATGGCATCGGAGGGGGTGGGGAGCCCAGACACGATCTCCTCCAAGTCCACATCCTCCCACAAACCCGGCCAGGAGCGTTGGTGACTAATGGGGGTGATGAGGCTGAGTGACACATTACCTGAGGTGGAGGCCATGGCATGAGTAGGTGCCTGGTGGCAGTTGCTTCTCATTTTCTTTCTTCCTTAGCAGCTTCCTCCATCCCTTCCCAAAGACCCCCCACACACACACACACACAGAGCACCCACTTGAGGAAAATAAGACCAGAAAGAGAGAAAAAAAGAAAGAAAAAGGTGGAAAAGATTTCCCTAGCCTCTCCTCCAGAGAAGGCCCTGTTAGGAATTCACTTTCCCAGAAGCACTTTGTGCAGTGTGGGCATATAAGGAACCTCTATTGAGGTCTTTCTCTGTGTGTGTTTATCACATTTCTCACATTACTTTCACATTTCTTTTTCAGCCAATAGAGGCTTCAATTCCCACTATTCTTTTGGGTATAACAAGGTTATGGTTAAAAAGTAACATTTTCCAAAAATCAGTGGATTGGTGAAACATTCTGAAACTTGGCAGGCTTGCAGTCGCAAATGTGGCCTACAAGTGAGGCAAGTTCCATCCCAATAGGCCTAAAATGACAGAGAAACATGCCTCTAAAAAGATTTTGTGCCAATGGACCAAATTTTTTTAGAACGAAAACGACACCTCCCTCCCAATTTTGGGAATTTCCTGGAAAACAAAATGGGTGGAAGGAGCCAAAAATGAAACTAAAAATGGTAAGGTTTTATTGTGCAAACCCCTAAAAATCAGTGAGATCTTGCTTCTTGCTAGGTAAAATCACATACCATATGATTTTTATCAGCACAAGTAGAATAATAAAAACTTTGAGATGGAAGGGACACAAAGTCCATGTAGTCCAATCCTCAATCATGCAGGAACACATGATTACCATTCTGTTGTTTTATTGAGCCGCCCCGAGCCCATCCGGGAGTGGCGGCATAGAAGCTTGACTAATAATAATAATGATGATGATGATGACAACATCTGTGAGAGATGGCCATAAAGCCTTTGTTTAAAAGCTCCAATAATACCAATAATAATAATACACTTTATTTATATTCCGCCCTTCTCACCCTGAAGGGGACTCAGAGCGGATTACAGTACACATACAAGCAGACAATCCCTGCTGTTTTTATATTTGACATACATCACATACAACAGATACAGTAGGCGGTTCTTTTCCAGTTGAGCCAGGTTCTTCCAGGTTCTTTCAGTTGTATCACTGGGTGCTGTTGCTCCATTGCGCCACAGGGGTTGCTGTTGCTTCATCCTCCTATGATGAAGAGCCAACCCATTAGGACTTCCACCTTTCCAGCAATCGGTCTTCCTTATTTATTGGCATCATAAAAGTCCTCCCCCGTAAAGCGGTTCCTAAATTCTCACTTACAGCTTAAGCTGTTTTCGACTGCTTAGGTAAGCAGAGGCAGGGCTGACAGATTAAATCTCTTTAATTTTTACCTTTTATAGATCTTTAGCTGTATCACTTTTTATGTTGTTAGATACTTTGTGTCCAGATTGTCCCTCAAAAGCCTTGGTTTCTAGATGTTTTATCATCTTGATCATTTTTCTCTAGGCATCTTCCAGCTTGCTGGCATTCTTCTCAAACTGTCATACCCAGAGCTGGACCCAATATTCCAGTTTTGGGTCCACTCCCATCAACTTCAGCAGGATACTTACTACTGATACTAACTAACTAACTTTATTTCTTATGAGTCACCCTCCACGAAAAGTGCTCTGGGTGACTTACACAATTAAAATAAACAGGTTACATAGTCACTGCTTGTTACTCAATCATAGGCTCTTCTGAAGAGCCATGTCTTAAGTGCCCCTAAAAATGTATGTAGATCAGGAGTGGCTCTTTGGTCTGGCGTAGGGAGTTCCACAAGATTGGGGCTACAATGGAGAAGGATCTCTGTCTTGTGGACTTCAAACGAACCTCTCTAGGGCCAGGGACATAGAGAAGATTCTCATGAGCTGACCGTGGCAGTCTCTGGTGGGAGGTGTAGACAAACAACACCTGGAGGGCCACATTTTGTTCACACCTCTTGTATAGCTGACATTTTAGAGCTCAAGAACTTTACAGATATCCCATATGGAAGATTCTAGTGTTGACCTCCACATAATGCAACTGGCTAAAGATCAGAACAAGCATGAATTCATTTACCAGAGTTCCATAATGAAAATATCTACCAGCTGGATGAAAAAGGATGAAAGACAGGTTAGCTTTGGAAACAAAAACATTTAAAATTCAGTCATTAGAAGGTTCATGCAAAAGAAGTTCATGCTAAATCATACTTATAGCTGAAATTGTTTTATCAGTATGAGGGAAAGTGAATCTTCTGGAGAAGTATTATGTATGGCATTGGATAAATGAGAGTTAGGTAGTTGTAACTAGATTAGTCTGGTTTTAGAATGTAAGTATAGAGTTCTAAATAAAACTTTGAAAACTGTCAGTGTTTTGACAGACATCTGGTCTTTAGGCAGGAATTATCCAGGTGCAATTTGAGGGCAAGGTCTTGGCTTGGTCAAAAGACAACTTTTAAAAATCTCCAGCTATAGGATTTCAGGATGATGAACTCATTTGAGCAGATAAATTTGTCTTTTACTTTCTTCCTGCAAGGAAATGATTAAAATGCACCTTTTAATTATGATTATTTCATTATTATTCTGTACGTATAATTGTATGCAGTTATTTTGCACACATTAAAGGGCATTTTCTTCTTAGAAAACAATATTCATGTTGAGAAGCAAAATTTTCTGCAGAAAAATACATATTTTCTGTGGAGAACACTTGCTACTTGTGCAGAAATGTTCTCTTTTGTATAGAAACTTTGCACTTTGATGTGGAAAAACTTTGCAGTTTTTCATTTCAAACTGTTCCTGAGTTATAAATGTCATTTCCTAATTGGTTTGACCATATATCTTGGAATAGATTTATTAAACTGCAAAAACTTTGTTTTGAAAGGATAAAAATTCTGTATTTTCATTAAAGAAAATTACAAACTTTTGAGTTTCAGGTAATCTATATCTATATATCTATATCTATAATAAAAAAGAATGTTTGTATGTATGTATGTATGTTTGTATGTATGTATGCGGAGGTGTTTGTGGATATGTGCCTGCTTTCTGATTGGCTGCTACTGTGGAATATTTGCATATGGTCTTCTGATTGGCCAGCCTCAGCATTCAAACATTCTAAGGTAGCAGGCAGAGGGGATTGGTTGCCACTGAGGGAGTATTTGCATAAAGGACTCTGAATGGCCAGCATCCAAGACTTCAATCCTCTATATTCAAACAACATGCCACTGAGGGAGAATTTGCATAGGACCTCTGCTTGGCCACCATCAACATTCTGTCCCCACTTGGCTCTGTGCAAACAAAATGGCTGCCTGGCATTCGGCCTTTTAAAGTTACCAAACACCAGACCAGCACAGTAAGCCAGTACATTACAGTCCCGAAAAGAGAGTTTAGGGCAGGATGGGCCACGAATGATGGGATTTGCAGGACCTTCACCTGATTCACTTCCCAGAGAACACTGTGGCCCTTACCAATCACAGACCAGGCCCAAAATTGACAGTAAGGCTTCATTAACTTGATTTTCCTGACTAGGCCTCAGTTAATGGGACATTGTGTATGGCCTGAATTAACAGTAACCAACCTTGGCACACAGAGCCCCTATGACCCATGCTACATTCTACTGCAGTTTGGAGTAGGGAGGACCATGGATGTACCACCAGGGATTATGGGATTTGTAGTACTTTCAACCCCTTCATTTCCCATAGACCACTGCGGCCCTGAACAAAGACGGATACAGACTACACTGGTGTCATGCCCCAGCCTGATTCCATAGCCAAGCAAGACAGAAGCCATGTTAAACCACAGGCATCAACCAAGTCTAAAGAGAAGCCTTTGCAGAGGCCTCCGTGCCAGCCAGCAGTCAAGGCTAGCCGCAGCCCTTTTCCTTCCCAGGCTGATAAGCAGCACTGGGGAGGCAAAGACTCGCTCTCCCCTGTATCTCCAGGTGCAGTCGTTAATGAGCTGACATACTTGCCTGCCGTGAAGGGCCTGAGAAAGCCTGACCCCCAGCTGTCCATGGGAAAGAGTTACGACGCAGTACTCGCTTCAGAGTTCAAAGCAATGCGGGACCTTTTTAAGTTTGTTCCTGTTGGTGCGCGGGATCTCGCGCCAATGTTCAGCTTTGATGCCAAGCTCCACGGAACCTTAGCCCAGGATCAGGCCTTAGAGCCTCCAAGTCACTGTACTCCAGTGTTTTGCCAAGCCTTTGATTGCCAAGGACTTATCCCGGATTTTTAGCCCATTGGGGTTCTCAAGTTTGTTCATACATTTATTGGATCTTTGAACGCTTAAAAGACTATTGCCTTGCAATACCTGGATGCTGGGAACATCAGAGGACTATATTTTTATCTTTTCCTTTTCTCTTTTCTTATTCTAAATAAAGTATTTAATCACGGTTGCTGTGTGGTGGTTTACTGAGGGAGTCTCTAGGTCTAGGTCGCAACAACTTGGCACACAGTGCCCCCATGACACAGACTCCATCCTACTGCAGTTTAGAGGAGGGCAGACCATGGATGATAGGATTTTAAGTACCTCCACTCACTTCCCGAGCCTGCTGCGACCCTCATCCAGTGACTGATCAAGACTAAACTTGGCACACATAACTGCTATGACCCCCTTTCTGTCCTGGTGAGGTTTGGGGGAGGACAGACAACGGATTATGAGATTTGTAGTACTTTCACACCCTTCGGTTTCTACAGACCTCTGTGGGCCCCAACAACGACCGATAAAGACCAAACTTGCCACACAGAGCTCCCATTACCCACTCTACAGCCTACTGCAGTTTGGAGGAGGGCAGACCATGGATGATGGGACTTGAAGTACCTCCACGCACTTCACGAGACCACTGCCAACCTCATCCAATGACTGATCAAGACCAAACTTGGCACAGAGAGCCCTCATGACCCACTCTACATCCTGGTGCAGTCTGGAGAAAGATGGAACATGGACAATGGGACTCACAGTAGCTTCAATAACTTCCGGAAACCACTGCAAGCCACATAAATAACTGATAAAGACCAATCACAGCCCCCATGACCCACTCTACATCCTGGTGCAGTTTGTGGAGGATGGACCATGGATGATGGGACTTGAAGTACCTCCACTCACTTCATGAGACCACTGCCAACCTCATCCAATGACTGATCAAGACCAAGCTTGGCACACAGAGCTTTCATGACCCACTCTACATCCTGGTGCAGTCTGGAGAAAGATGGAACATGGACGATGGGACTCGCAGTAGCTTCACTAACTTCCAGAAACCACTGCAAGCCACATAAATAACTGATAAAGACCAATCACAGCCCCCATGACCCACTCTACATCCTGGTGCAGTTTGTGGAGGATGGACCATGGATGATGGGACTTGAAGTACCTCCACTCACTTCATGAGACCACTGCCAACCTCATCCAATGACTGATCAAGACCAAGCTTGGCACACAGAGCTTTCATGACCCACTCTACATCCTGGTGCAGTATGGAGAAAGATGGAACATGGACGATGGGACTCGTAGTACCTTCACTAACTTCCGGAGACCACTGGAAGCCACATAAATAACTGATAAAGACCAGCCTTGGCACACAATGACTTTCTCAAATAACCTGGGCAGCGCCGGATCCCCAAGCTAGTAGAAGATATAAAACAAAACAAAGTTTCTGGAATATAACAACTACTTTCAAAGTAAGTACCACACAATTAAACCGGAAATAAACACTTTCAAACCAGGAATAGAAACATTTTCAAATTGTGTTACATAGTGTTATTGCCTGCCTAGAATTCTTCTCAATATAGTTTCATGATACTCAAGAAACCTGTTTTGTGGACTTTTTTTCACATATTTTTTCAATATTTCGTTAATTACAATGGAATGATGGACAAATATCAATTGTAGGATTAAAAATTCCTTAGAAGGAAAACAGACCAAAACTATTGTCAAAATGTCTAGTGCTGCACACAGTAGCACTGCTTCATTAACCCGATAAATGCTGACCATTACGGTTCTAAGCACACACAGTACAGTATTGCTTCACAACTATCAGCATATACATACACAGGAATATTTAGATCTCACTACATATTTCATTAATACTTCAACATAAAATTCAGGGCAAAACTGGAAAGTGTTCACAGAAATTTCAAGAGATGCTGTATTCTTTAACAAGGCAGTACATTTCACTTGCTTAAGCTATCAGTGGAGTTTACTTAGAGTGGAATGAAAGCAAATGTGGTAGTTTTTCCCTAGGGCAACCATCTGAAGATTTATAGAGTCAAAATTGATTTGATAAGCCTAGCAAAATGTTCACAGTCTTGGAGTTGAACTTGATTTACCTTGGAGTTAATAGCACTGAACTTATTAGGCTTTTATCTGAACAGGTTTATTTACTTAATTTAGTAATTTACACATGCTGTGAATCTGGATCTGACCTCCAGTAAAAAAAACATCTACAACAAAAAAGACTATTTTGATCAACAAACCAAAATGCACAAAATACATTTTGAAGCTCCACTGGCTTTCCCAGAAGGACAAAAATATTTTAAAAATATACAGAAGAAAACTGATGGTGGTAGAGTTATAGTTCCATATTTTGTTTTAGATGTTGTTTATCTTGTATTTGAGGTGGAGGCATTCCAGTGTTTCATTATCCACAGAAATGTAACTTCCCTTGAGACCCAGGTTGTCCCTGTCCTGTGCAAAACAAACTGCTTTTTCTCTTTACCTCCCCCCTTTCCTCTTGTTCTTTTTCATATTTTGCCTGATGAAGAAGTCAGTGGAGCTTCAAGAGATTGCATGATTTATTTTAAAGCATTACAGTTGGCCAATAAAGGCATTGCTCCATTCTGAATTCTGGATTTTGTTGCATTTTGTGGAATGGCCAATGGGACTAGCCCTGTACATGTTTCCTGGACCTATCGTAATGACTCCTTTCTCTGTAAATCAGTTTTAAGGTCTCAATGCAACTGTAACTGTTCGCTGTAATGGTAATACATGCCTTCCAGAGTCCTGTTAAGTCTGGTGCAATTTGTGGCTTGCCCTTATAAAGTTCTTTTAAAACATCTGCCCAAAATGTTATTTCTCTTTACTCCATTTAACTCCCCTCCCCTCTGCTGCCATCAAATATTTCTCAAGTTTTTCTGACTGTCCCTCCCACCCACCAGTTACAAGCAGTTGTCCAGTAACAGCTCCGCAATGAGGTTGTTGCATACATGGCAAGATAACTATCTTGAAAATCTCTGCTCTGTTGCTAAGTAACAATTTAGCATTTTATGACACTGGCCATACTATAACTTTAAAATGTTGCAATAAATTTCTCTGGTTGCAACAGAGGAAAGGTGAACTTGATGTTTTTTTTTGTCAATGAACATCTGTCCATTAGCAGATTGGAGAAAGGAATTATTCCCCTCTTTCTTTGAAAATTCCTAAAGACCTTTACCTTTATTAGTTTTTTGAACCCTCCCAAGCATATTTTTGGTTTAAGGGAGGAAACCATGGGGAAGTTCTATTGTGTGAGTTAAAAAGTGAAAACATCTCAGGCTTCCATGGGGAAATTCTATTGTGGGATTTATAAAAGTGAAAACATCTCAGGCTTCTTTGCAATTATTTACACCCTACCTTCAGCTTTTTTCTTTTACTTGTTTTGTAACAGATTGAGAGACTTTGCTCTTTTCTTCCTGCATTACAATTTGTACCACTGCATGCCTTTTTCCCAATCTGTATACCTTAATAAAGCTGAATGTTTGTATGTGTCCGGAGGGCGGTGTGTCCGGAGGGCAGAGGGGCGGAAGGAAATGTGGCAGCTTTCGGATTGGCTCTCACTGTGGGGTTATTTGCATAAACAACTCCCATTGGCCAGCCAACGCGAACATTCCGAGACTCAAAAGTGCCAGAGGGAAGTAAAGAAAAGGCCTGAGCCAGTCAGGCATGGTGGGAGTTTAAGTCCAAAACACTTTGCAGCCCCCAACAATGAGACAACAAAACCAAACTTGGCACACAGAACCCCCAAGCCCCACTTTACGTCATGGTGCAGTTTGAGGGAGGCTGGACCATGGATAGGCCAGCATTCCAACATCCTAAATCTCAAAGGTGCCAGACAGAGTTCTTTACAAAAACGCTTCCTTCAGCTGATTTTAAAAATTAGCCCTCAGTCTGAATTGACAGTAAGGCTCCCTCAACTTGATTCTCCTGACTAGGCCTCAGCCGGACCTGAACCAAGCTTGGCACACATAACCCCCATGATGCCCTTTACGTCCTGGTGCAGTTTGGGAAAGATGGACCACGGATTATGGGATTTGTAGTACTTCCAAGCGCTTTGCTTCCCAAAGACCATCGTGGCCCCTAACAAAGACCGATAAATATCAAACTTGGCACACAGAGCCCCCATGACCCACTCTACATCCTGCTGCAGTTTGGAGGAGGGCAGACCATGGATGATGGGACTTGCAGTACCTTCCCTCACTTTCCAAGACTGCTGCAAACCTAATCCAATCACTGATCAACACCAAACCTGGCACACAGAGCCCTCATGGCCCACTCAACATCCTGGTGCAGTTCTGTGTGAGATGGACCACGGATGATGGGACTTGAAGTACCTTCACTCACTTCCTAAAAACAATACAACCCTCATCCATTCACCAATACAGATCAAACTTAGCACACAGAGCCCCCATGACCCAATATACATCCTACTGCAATTTGGGGGAGGTTGGACCACAGATGATGGGACTTCCAGTACCTTCAGTAATTTCATGATACCACTGTAACTCCCAATACTGATGGATCAAGACCAAACTTGGCACACAGGAACCCCCCAATGACCCACTCTACATCCTGCTGCACTTCTCAAATGACCCGGGCACCGCCGGGTCCCCAAGCTAGTGTATGAATATTTATGCTGTGTTCCTGAAAGTTGTTTCAAACCTATGAGTACCTTAAGGCAACCTATCACAGGGTTTTTTTAATAGAATTTGTTTAGTGTGAGCCTCCCATTGCCTTCTCAAAGCCTGAGAGAGTATGACCTGCCCAAGGCCCCCAGTGGGGTTTTGTGGCTGTGCAATTATTTGAACCCTGGGATGGATCTATACAGTTGAATTAATGCAGTTTGTCACCACTTTAAGTTCCATGAGTCAATGCTTTGGACTTGTAGTTTCATGAGGCATCAGGGACTACAACACCGACAATTCCATCACATTGAGCCTTGTCAGTTAAAGTGGCTCAAACTGCATTAATTCAACCGTAGAGATGCACTGAGAGAGCCCCCAATGGTGCAGAGGGTAAACCACTGAGCTGTTGAACTTGCTTGCCAAAAGGTTGGTGGTTTGATCCAGGGAGTGAGATGAGCTCCTGCTGTTAGCTCCAGCTTCTGCCAAACTAGCAGTTCGAAAACATGCAAATGTGAGTAGATCAATAGGTACTGCGCCGGCAGGAAAGTAACAGTGCTCCATGCAATCATACCAGCCACATGATCTTGAAGGCATCTACAGATAATGCCAGCTCTTTGGCTTAGAAATGGAGATAAGCACCACCCCCAGAGTTGGTCATGGCTAGACTTAATGTCAAGGGGAAACCTTTACCTTTAGAGATGCACCTTTGATCTCTTAGGGTCCTAGACTAACACTCAAACCAGTTTATCATGCTGTCTATCAGTGTGATGCATATTTATAGATACATGTATTCACTTAACTAACATTTATTCATTTTAAACAATGCACTCATTTTCCCACAGTAGCTAGATTGTGTATCTGTGTTTTTCCCCTGTTATATCCATTTTTAGTAATTCCACTTTCAAAATTATGTGGGCATCGAATTGTGCCATACTGTAAGCCGCTCTGAGTCCCCCCTTGGGGGTTGAGAAGAGCGGGGTAAAATCCAGAAATAAAAATGTATGCATATGTTTGTGGTGCTTAATTTTTCTAAAACCTCTTTAAGCAGCTCAAGCATGTGAATTCTTGGGAGGAGGTACATACTATTTTTCTGTCTGTCACATTCAATGAATTTCTTCTCTATTTCAAATGTGAGCAGAAATCCACTTGTGCAACATCGTGTCTCACCCTAGATTCCTGGGGCTGCTCTCCTTTCTAAACTAACATGAATCAAATTAAACTGAATCTGGCCTTCCCCAAAACCTAAACCTCTGGACCTCTGACTTCCACTATTCTCCCACCCTACAATCACTTATACTTCCCTAGTTCCCTCTCCTTGTCATTCATCTACTCCCAATAGTTGGATCATATTTCTTAACCCTGTGCTGTTGCTCTCCATAGCAATCCCTTGGTGGTCTGTTTAGGACATGTTTGCTGTAGTTCATCTTCTGAGTCATTAAGTGTTCTGCACAGATGTTGAACTGTAGGTGTTCCAGAATATTGCAAGCATGCATTGCATACAAACCAAAGCTGCAGAACATGTGAGATTTATAGATAGATGATAAACAGATATGCATGGACAATTTCTGTAGTTGCTACCACAGACATTGATAAACAGTAGGCATTGTGTTCTTCTGCCACCCAGTGGGTGGAAACAAGTCTTTGATTCACTATTTTCATACCAATGAAAACTAGATTGAGACTCAACTCAATGTCATATCTTTATTATACTTGGCAATATTCATGTGATATAGTACAAGGAAGGGCATAATGCATTTCAGGGTAATTTGCTCAAGGCTGTCTCCAAATATTTAAACAACAGATTCAACAACATTATCTTCTCTCACCAACTGACTTTAATTATACTGCTGAAGTCAGCAAAAGTTGGAGTGGAATGGATTTGCATTTAAAAGGCTGGGAGCTCTATTCATGTCATGTCAAGTGTAACTAATTCCAGCCAATATTGTGTGTGTGTGTCTGTAGGATAGCATAGCATAGGAAAAGGTCAATAGCCCTGAGCTGTGGCTTTTGCTGTCTGGGTCCCTGTTCAGAAGATTTCACCTCACTTTCTGTCCCTGTGATAATTGGATTTTGTTGTGGAAACAACAATATGTAGGGCAAGACATTCAGAGGAGATACCTTTTCCCCAGGAAACTCTTTCAAGAGTGAATTTTCCTTCCTAAGGGTAGATTTCTCTCACTTCCATTTGTCTCACCACCATTCTTAACTATGAGTCATTTGTAAGTCGGATGTTTGTAACTCGGGGACAGCCTGTATTTTATATATGGGGGGGGGGGGGATGTAGTCTCACAAGCTTTTAAAACTCTCAAGTGTGTTGTATTCAAATCATGATTAGTGTGTTTTCACTGTACATTAGTGGATATTTTTTAAATTTCCCCATTCTCATATGTTTCACAGAAAGTCATACAAATCTATTTTCCTGTGCAATGTCTAAATAGAAAAAGAAATCCTAATATCTACTAGGTAGTAAGTGTCATTACTTGTTGCTGTTTACTCATTCAGTCACTTTTGACTCTTTGTGGCCACATGGACCAGCCCAAGCCAAAGCTCCTTGTCGGCCATCACCAACCCAGCTCCTTTAGAGTCTAGCCAGTCATTAGTATTCAATAAAAAAATAAAGGCACTCCTGAAAGCCTGCAGTCTTCCAAACCCTGATGTTATAGCTACAATGTTAGATGCAATGTACTCCCATCCAGTGGAAGGGAGTCTGTAGGGCAAGACATTCAATCACTTTCCAGTCCCCAAGAACTCCTGCCTATATACATATTTCTACTTAGCACAGAAATAGGTTGCTTATTAATCAACAAGAGAGAAATATAGTAACAGCCTACAATAGCAGAAATCAAACTACTCCTAATTCCACACCATAAGATCAAATCAATCCATGAATACATCAAAATGGACATTGGACTGTTACATTACAGTCTTCTTAAATACAAAAGCTTAGATTCAAATCCTCGTGCCAAATGTCTTGGCTCTATTTGCCCTATGCATGACATAGAGAATAATGATAAGTCTACTTCATAAGGTGGTACATTTTTATGGAAGAACTTTCAATTATAATAATACATCTGTTCAATTATTTTTCTCTCTCTTTAAAAAAAAAATCCTGCAGACTGTTTCTCTGCCCCTACTCCCTTCATTTTGTTTCTAGAGTTTGCAATCTATGAAAGCTGCAACAGCTTTTCTGAATTAAAACATTTCAAATGTTTATATTAATATATATCCAGAAAGAAATTGGACCCAAGCTACAATGTTATTGTTATTATTTTTCTTAAAATTATACACCAATATGTGACTTTTCAAATAACAACACCTACTGACTGAGGTTTATATTTGGAATCCACTCTGGTATGTCAGAAAAATATCTCTGGTCCAATGGTTTGTTTGTTTGTTTTTTCATGTCAGGAGTGACTTGAGAAACTGCAAGTCGCTTCTGGTGTGAGATAATTGGTCATCTGCAAGAACATTGCCTAGGGCAGGGGTGCTCAGAACAGTGATCGGGATCCCCAGGGTGATCTTCGGGCCTCATCCTGGTGATCTTCAGGCCCCTGACCAGGTTTTTTGCTGTTGGTCCTCTTCACGCACCCCTGCATGCTGCAAAGAAGTCCTCCGTCATTGCTCCTCCCCGCTCCCTGCTCGCGCGCCGCCTCCAAAAGCTCCAGAGTTCAAGAGGCAGAATGGGCCCCCTCTTTTGGATTACTCCTCCTCCCTCCGTCCTTCTCCAGCCACTCAGAGTCGTAGGAGACCAAAGGGGGCGGGCCTGGATGACGCGATGCATGGCTGGCCCCGTGCGCATGCGCAGAAGCACCCATTCTGCCTCTCGGTCTTCTTGTGAGCTCTTGGAGGCAGCACG
Organism: Anolis apletophallus; assembly: GCA_030556195.1. Taxonomy (NCBI): domain Eukaryota; kingdom Metazoa; phylum Chordata; class Lepidosauria; order Squamata; family Anolidae; genus Anolis; species Anolis apletophallus. The sequence goes on from JARBWK010000009.1 coordinate 83,904,698, forward strand.
CATGCTGGCGGCATGGAAATAGGAGCAACGACGGAGGTGAAGAAGAAGGACGCTTTGGGGTCATTTCCTTACCGCATCTCAAAGGTCGGTCTTTCTACTTTGGGGTGGGTGCTTGATTGTTCTGTGGCATGTCTCTTTGTTTATTTTTAATGTTTAAAAATGGCCTTTTAGCTCCAAAACCTCTCTGCTTGCTTTGTTCCTTGAGGAATATATGTTGGGGAATATGGAAATGTGGGAGAAATGGGATGGGTGCTTGATTGTACTGTGGCATGTCTCTTTGTTTCCTTTTTATTTTTAAAAATGGCTTTTTAGCTCCAAAGCCTCTCTGCTTGCTTTGTTCCTTGAGAAATATATGTTGGGGAATATAGAAATGTGGGAGAAATGGGGTGGTTGGATGTATTTTTTCATGCCCCTTTGTTTACCTTGCTGAGTATTAAATGGCCTTGCATTTCAAAAGCCTCTCTTCTTACTTTCTGGCTGATAATATGTGTGGTAATATGGCAGTGTGGGAGAAATTGGGTGGTTGGATGTATTTTTATGCTTTGTTTTATATTGTTGTTATTAAATTGAAATGTTGATGTTTTATAACTTAATTTTATGTAAACTGCCCCGAGCCTGCTGGAAGGAGCGGTACATAAAAAATTATTTATTTATTATTTATTTATTATTTCAATTTTATATTCTGCTCCTTCCTGCAGGCTCGGGGCGGATAACAGTAAAATAAATGGGCGGCATGTCACAAACAAGTAGACATGTGGCCCTACAATAAAAGCATAAAACATATTAAAACACAATTACATCACAGCACAAGTGGTGGACAACATACAGGCATATTTCTTAAAACCAATATGCCTAGTTAAAGGCTAGTCCAAAAAGGGCGGTCTTGCAAGCCCTTCGGAAGGGGGCCAGCTCCGAGATGGCTCGGGTACTGTCCGGGAGAGAGTTCCATAGCACCGGAGCTGCCACAGAAAAAGAATAATAAATATAAATAAATAAATAATAAAATAGTTATACGTTTTACATTTCTGGGTAGGTGATCTTTGTGACTTGGTTTTTTAATCAGTAGCTCCCATGCTGAAAAAGTGTGAGCATCCCTGGCCTAGGGGATGCCTGGGTGTTTTGATGTTTTACGATCCTTGTGGGAGGCTTCTCTCATGTCCCCACATGGGGAGCTGGAGCTGACACAGGGAGCTCATCTGCGCTCTCCCTGGATTTGAACCTGTGATGTGTCAGTCTTCAGTCCTGCCAGCACAAGGGGTTTAACCACCAGGGGCTCCAGTGGTGATTCCCCACAAAGGGGAAGGAGCAGTAAAGGGACATTTTGGGTATGTCCAGAGACTGTATCCAGAAACCCATTGGTGAATTATACTGCTACCTGATTCACACCCCCCCCCCCCCGGACATGCAAGAGAGGGAAGATAAGGCAAAATATGTCACTGTTGATAATCTGATAAGGCAGGGTATAAATATGGTAAATAAACAATAAATAAAAATTGTCTGCCTCATACAGTCGGGTCCTCTGGGGAATATCTATTTCTATCAGTTTGGACTAGACTAATTACAGTCATCCAAAAGATCTTTGCTTCAGCCAACCCTGGATTGAGGAAAGATCTGCCAAAAGAGATTCAGCAACTGAATACGCTGTTTGAATTTAAAACAGCAATAAAAACCTGTCTCTTCTTCCAGGCCTATCTAGACAATTGAACTGTATATGTTGCATTTTAATATGTTGCTGTTCCCCACCTTGATCCATAGAGAAACTGCTACTGATTATGATGATGATGGCACAGTAAATGAATGGGACACTAGTCCATTCCCCTAAACAAGTCAATATACTGTATGTTTTCCTTTAAAAAAAGGATTGTAATGGACAAATGCTATAATTTGTTGGTGAATTATGCAGATCCCGCCACCCATTCTTTTCCCCATTGGCAACTGAAAATCATGTTTATTATGTTCTGGTTCATGAGATAGTTTCTAAAATTAAAAAGGAGATAGCATCTGTTCAGTCTCTTTAAAAACACCCTCTGAAAAGTATAACTTAACACGTTCATTATTTTTCTGGCCTGAATTGAGTGTCCATTTTATATTTCAGATATGCTGAGCTGGAATTAATACTACTGACAATTATACCATGAAATTGCAGCAGTGCAGATAATGAGCCATTTTTCCTATCCTTTATTTACTCACCAGAAACCAATTCTGTAGTATTAATAACTGGAGGCTACACAAGTAAAAAGTTTTTTTGTAATTACAGCTAGTTCATGGAGAGGAAAAGCTTGACTGCCTTTAATTTAAGACTTTTTTCTGAAAAAAATGAGTACAATCTTCCCTTGTTGTAATGCTTGAAGATATTAACTTCCTCCTCTGGTATGACAAAAGGAAATGAACAGGTTTTCACTTGGGAGAGTTACATATACAATTCATTGCTGTCATAAACCTGTTCTCCTCAGAGTTACTCACTCTGTACACAGCTTAAAATCATTTGGACCACCACATATATTTGGAAATCATATAAGACTTTATAGAAGTTCGTGGTCAATAGAAATCAAGAAACCACACGCGGTTCTTTCAAAACCTTACTTATACTACTAATGCTGAGAGCTTTTATTTCAGTGAAGTAATCTTAGGGCTAAAGCTACTTTAAATATTTCCATATATAGATGCATGCAAACATTTAGTGCATGGGTACAACAACAGAGCTTCCTGACTTCAGGTGTGGATGTTGTCATTGTGCCATTGTTTGCAATGAACCTTCTCCATCCTTTGCCTGAGTAGGGCAGCCACCTTAGATAACTGCTGCAGGAAATCTTGCTGATCATATAACCTGCCCTGTGCTCTGAGTTGGCAAGCCCTTGCAAAGGTGCTGTCCAGTCTTTAGTGCTGAAATGAAATGGAGCTACCAGCCCAATTAGTTGCTATAAATAAAGGAGGAGCTATTTGCCTTGGGCAGAAACATTTTGGGGCCAACCTATGGATGTTCCTCCCTTTCCAAAGTAATCTTTAAGTTTCAGTGACAATTGCAGGGTCTTGTCACAGAAGTGAGATTTTGCTGACAAATGTATCTAATTAAATTTTAACTGTGACACTTCGGTCTATTTACTTGGAAAATGAGTGCACCAGAGTCAAGGATCAAGGATCCCCAGACCCTGCCACAGACCACATACAGCAATCCCAAAGATCTGTTTTCTCTTGCTGTCTTAGAGAAAATTCCATCACTTCCTGCTACCATTTTGAGAAAGACTTTAGGGGAGAAATAAGGTATTGGCGAGTAATATAGGTTTCTTGGATACTTGTAGAAATTGGGGATTTTGCATGTTGTGGGGGCTTTTAAAATGTTTTTCTGCTGAATATTTATGCTGCCTTTAAAAAAGGATGTTGGTGGGCCAGTAACCAATAAAGTGGGTGCCAATGGTACCCCCCCCCCCCACACACACACACACAAACACACTATGTCCATCTCCTTTCTATGTGGTTAGCATAGTGAGAATCCACTGGATCTGTCCAATAAGAGAAAGAGCTGTTTCCTCCTCTTATAGTCCCTGCTGTTTCCTCCTATGTCTTGCTTGGCAGAAGAAGGTGAAGGACCAAATGAGGAAGAGTATATACACTTTGCTTCAAAACACCTATGTTAGAAATTGTGTAATATCTTCTTTAGGTGTCTAGAAGTACAATCCAAGGAGAGACTGGGCAAACAAAAAATTGAATAATTCTAGAGTATTCTGTGAATAGGAATTGCAGATTAAAAAAACTGCTTGAGTTCCATACTAGACAGAATTACTGAAAGGATTTTGTGATACAAAGAAAGAAGGTACCCCATGCCATATATCACAAAAGTGCATGCTGGGTAACAGCATGAGATCAGCCTTAACTGCATGACTAAAAGCTGGGTCTATATATTCGTAGCATTCTCAATGACTTCCAAATTAGGTCCCTTTATCCCATACAAATGAATGCTGTGTAAGTGGATAATTTTATGATACATCCAGGAGTGACTATTTAAACAGAAAGCGAGGAACAAATAAGAACTCACATTTCTGAGGCTGAGCACAAATACACATGTTCACACGCAACTAACAAGAGCTTATCAGAGTAAATCAGTAGCAATCAGCTAAAATAAAGGGGAAAGCTGAGATTTCACGATCCCAAACTGTGAAGGCAACACTAGGAACAAAACCAGTGAGAAACCATACTGAGAAATCAAACGGAGACTGCCTATAACCTACAGAGAATATTTGTTACAGATAAAGTGGAAGTCTAGGAAATTGTTCGTTCTAAAGACCAAGCGAACAACCAAAAGTAAATAATGAACAGAACTATAAAACTCGGCTGCTTTTTGGCTTGTTATCAGAAGTGCATTTTTCTGCACTTTGTCATGTTGCCCAATTAATATCTTTGCTTCAAAATAAAAGCCAGGATAACTGATTCTGTATTGCTGCATATATCTCAAGTTAAATTCTGTTAAAATAACTAGAATTCATGTGCAACATCAGTGACATTTGTTAAGGAGGCAATTTATATTTAACCATGGGAAAAATTGAGAGTCGTATCACCATACTAAAATAAATTATTCCCCCCATCAGGTCTGAATGCAGTTAACAAAGAAATTACCTCCAACTGCAGCCTCTCCAAACCCAGTGTAAAATATATATTGGAAGGGCAAGCAGCAACAACATTATAATGTGGATTTTGGATAAACATAGTCAAGGAGACTCATTTCTTGATTGCTGTTGTTTGTGCAATTTTATTCAATTTCATACAAAATTGAATATTAACATTTGTCTTTCAGCCAGGGCTTTTCTGCCTCTCTCACCATTTGATCTGTTACAACAGTACTACACACAATCTATGCATATAACAGGCACTGCTTATTTAACCTACCACTGTTCTCTACTGATTTATTATCTCAGAAATGGAGTGGACTACAAATTTATTTATTTATTTATTTCAATTTATACCCGCCACTCCCCAAAGGCTCGGGGCGATTCACAATAAAAAAAACATACAGAATGCATGAAGGTTTAAAAACAGTTTCAAAAATTTCAACAATCAAAGCAAGATACAGAATACAACAACAATTTCAACTACATTATCTTTCTCAGTCGGAAAATGGACTACAAATGGCATATCAAAAAGCTGAGGGTGTAGAAACAAGTAACTGAAAATCAGACAACAGTTATTTTTAAGTTATCACCACAGTAGCAGAAATGGACTACAATAAAAATCAACAATTGTGAGAAATAGTATGTAAAATTACCTTCAAAACTAATTTGAATAAGATGTATATGAAAAAATCATGTTTAGACTTGAGTCCCATTTTCAAGACAGCTCATTATGCCTGTATATGTAATAACATTATTTCATAAAAATCCAAAACACTTCTGGTTCCAAGCATTTTGGATAAAGGGTGCTTCACCTATACTCAATTTCTAGCATTTAAATAGAAAAGTCATGTAACTGCTCATAGTGCTGAAGATGTTGACCTCATAACATCTGTGCAAGAATTTCAACATCTGCAAAATTACATTTGCAGATGTTCTCCCTTTCTCATCTTTCCGTTAAGTCCTTGCTTAGTGTCAGAGTTTTTGTTTTGTTTTACAGGATAAAATCTTCCTCTCTACATATTTTTTTTAAGTATCTATCATGCAGTATACATGGTAGATATATTTTTAACTGTATTAATTAATTGGACACATTAGGGATACAACCTTAAGTACTGTTTCATTATCTGTGCAGAGGGCACTAGGGGTGCTAGAGAGAGAAGGACACTCCATTTGAGGAAGGGGGGAGGAGAGAGTTAAAGCAGGAAAACAATTTCCTCCATTTTTGCTGGTTATGCCCCCTTCCCATATCATAAACTAAGATTGCTTCCACAATGGGGACATGGGTGGGGAAAACAGGAAAATGGGGAACTGATTTCCCTCCTTCAACCCACCCTCTGCCCCATAAAATTAACTGTTCTTCTCTCTCTAGCATACCCTGGAGGCTGCTGCCAAGATAATGAAACAGGTCCTAACCTTATACCAAGTCAGGCACGTTGTCCATAGAGCTCAGTGTTTCAAATACGAGAGACAACTTTTCAGATAGAGGCTTTTTCCTATCTGACCTGGAGATTCCCTAGTGGTCTCCCATCCAGATACTAGCCAACCCTCCTTATCTACTGAAATACTCTACAATCAGGTGTGTTCAAGGTGGTATGAAAGCCATGCTTTCTTGCTGTGAATAGCCATGGATACTTACTCACAAATTTCTCATCCTCTGTCAGCTCTTTCCCTTCCAGCTCCAAATCTAGGGGGAAAGTTGCAGACTTTTCAACCTTGGAAAACACAGTAATTAATTACCCATATGGAACCACCAACAAATATCAAACTGAGAAACATATTCAATGCACAGTATCTGCACTTCAGTTATGGATTTTTGCCAAGCAAGTACAAAAGAGGTAGAAATTGGGGAGCATTCAATAAATCCTCAATGAACTTCTTTTTTTTACTAGTAAATTAAACGTCTTTTGAGCATCTTGAAATGTATCCTCAGTTTCTCCTGTGGCTGCCAGACCAATACATGTCACGATGCAAGACCTAGGCCGGCCCCGTAATCACACACACAGAGACGATAATCAGCTAACTACTTTATTGAAGAATAAAAACAGTTGAAAAGATAATTGTTCATAAAAATATCAAGTAATCCAAAAGTAAAGGTATAGTCCACGAGGCAAACTTGGCAGTATATCCAAAAACTTGGCAAAGCTCTGCTTAACTAGCGGACCAGGAACAAAGCAAGGTTACTAGGTAAAACTCTACTTGGCAGGCCACTAGCCCCAAACTTAGCTACGTGGACTTGACTTCGCTACACATTTGCGTAGGTGAGACGTGGCCGAAGTACTGAGGATTCGTTCCCACGGATCCTATACTTAATCCCCTTGACGAGGCCCCCGACGCTCTAGGCTTCTCCTCCTCCAATCTGTGCTGCGAGCCCTCGGTCAGTCTAGACTGTGGAACCAACCCCTCCTGCTAGCTTCAATGCTCCGTCTCCTATCAAAGGTTCGACCTTGCCTCCCAGCACCTGCTTCCCTATCTTCGTGAGAGTCAAACTCCCCATCTGCTTCCCGGGCCTCTCCTTCGGTTGTTTCCCACATCCTCTCTTGCGAGCCTCCCCCCGGCCACTCGTAATCTTTACTATCAGTGCTTTCGAATTCCAACTGGCCTTCCTGCTGTTCGTAAGGATCAGGCCAGCCGTCATCCCAGGCTAGGCTTTCTGTGGGAGAAGAATGCCCAGCTGCCTCAAACTCCCCTTCTTCTAGCCCCTCCAAATCCTCTTCCGAATCAACTGGCTCCAATGCTAGTGGGACCCCCGGTGCTGCCCCCTGCCCACCAGGCACAAACGAGAACTGGTGTGCTACAATACAAAGCATGGCAGTGTGGTATAAAAGTGTCATATCAATTGCAACCCTTAAGACTAGTTTGTCGAAGTTGCATTCTTTTTTTAAAAAAAATCAGAGTTGTATATTGTTTCTTGGGGGTCGGAAAGATAGCACAGCTGTAACAACACCGCTGTACTCTCCCTCATCCAGCCTGTGGTCAAACAACAGCTGTGCTGGCAATCTGAAGATCTGAAGATTGCAGGTTCGAATCCCGGGCTGGGTTGGACACCAGCTGTGAGCCCTGTCTACTGTTTACCCAACAGTTTGAAAACAGCTGAGCTGTGATTAGATAAACTGGGAACCACCAAGCGGGGAAGGACTTTTTCAAAGAAGGACTTACAATGCCTAAAATAAGTAAGATCGGCTGGAATGTGGAAAAACAGAGGCTATCCATCATGAGGATAAAGCAACAGCACCACCTTGTGACGTAAACATGCAATCACAACCTGTGAAGCACCGTGCTGCAGCTCTGTGACGCAACTGTGATGCAGCCAAAGAAAGACCCTTCTAAAAATTGTACTGTTATATGTTGTATGTAATTGTATGTGGAACTGGCAGGGACTGTCTGCCGTATGTGTAATGTAATCCGCTCTGAGTCCCCTTCGGGGTGAGAAGAGCGGAATATAAATAAAGTGTATTATTTATTTATTATTATTTTCTAGTCTAATGTGAATATTTGTTCAATATGTTTTTTTTAACATGGTGAAGTGATATAGCCCATTTTATCGGCCCTTTTTAATATACATTTGTAGCCCAGGTCTAATTTCAACTGACCAGGACCCCTTCTGGTAATGACTTTTAGGCACTGAACTTAATCATTATAATCTGTCAAATAATAATAGAAGTAATAATGACTTTAGAACAACCATTTTATCCTTCATAGATATAACCACCCCAGTTATTAACTGCATTTTCTAAACTAAGTACACTCCCTCATCCAGCCTGTGGTCAAATTGCATTCATTTTTCTGCTACAGAATTGAAAATAACTGCCATTTCTTCTTTGTCCATTTTAGAAAATTGCTAGTCATTCTTATATCTTTTAAGTTCCATAATAAGAATCCTGGGGGAGACATTGCTTTCAATGTTACAATTTTCTTTTATTTTCACCTCATTTCTTGAATAGTGAAATGAATAGTAAAAAAGATGCTAATGTTGCCAAAACTGGGATAAACAAAAAAAACCTAAATAAATAAGGAGTGTAGTATTTAATTTGTTGGACCAGAACTGGAATTTTTGTTCTCCAGAAGTGTGCAATAAATTCACACTTGACCGATCCATTGTACTATTCCAGGAAAAGGCGACAGATCAGCAGATGGAGTTTTATACTAATGTGTAACCAACCATCAAATCAACTGTGCTGGTAATCACATTCGACCTAAATTAACAGGTATTGACGATTAAGTATGCTTCTCTATTATCAGCATGGGGCAATTGAGGGGAATGGGGCGGGAGAGAGAGAGAGAGAGAGAGAGAGAGAGAGAGAGAGAGAGAGAGAGAATCCACTCTGATATTTAAAAATCTATTACACTTGTTCTAAAGCTAGGAAGTTAGCTTTCACTACAATGTCAGGAAAAGAGAAATAGAATCTGTCAGTCATTAAAATGGAAGGCATATAGCATTCGGGCCGTCTGTGAAAGAAATTGGATTTCTGTGTCTAGGTCCTCCTGATTCCTTTTTATTCCACAAAGCAAATTGCTTTGCCATGGCTTCAGTGTAAAATGGGGAAAGGCTTCAGCTGACAGAGATAACATTAAAAGCTCATTAGGAGCCGTGCATTGTATTCTCTGCTGAACAATGTGTATTAGGAGGCTAGTTCTTGTAAAAGGCAAAACTCATTTTCAAAGCGTTATGCAATGCTAGGTGCTTGTTCATTTGCAGCTATTTCCCTCACTCCCCCCTCCTTGTCTGCAACCCCAGTGTATTCCCTTTTCCATTTTCAATTTCTTTGTGTCCAAAATATCACACTTTTATTGTCAAAGGCTTTGATGCTGGAATCACTGTGAGGTCACAACCTCTGAGGATGCTTGTCATAGATGCAGGCAAATACATGGCCATATAGCCCAAAAAATCTACAACAACCCTATCATACTTTTAACATTTTATGGACCGCTCTGTTTTTTCAAAGAGAATATAGTTGGGTTGGTGACAAACACACACACATCCTTGTCAGACACACATACAAATCTCATTCAATTGTGTAAGCCCTTTAGCTCCTCTCATGACTTATTTGAGTGACAAGGGATTGCCCATAGAAAGATTCCTGGGGCTACACCACTGGTCCTTGTCCTTGCTATGGATATATGGTTTCTATATAATTTATCTTTCAATTGTTATAACCTTTTGAGGGCTAACATTTAGTTTCCACTGCAAGTGATACAATATAGGGTATAAGGAAATCAGTCCAACCTCAGAAAGCAGCCAGTGAGTCTCTCTGGCAGGTTCCTCAATGCCTTTGTTGTTGTGGCAGGCAATAACAGGACCTGGTTGTTCTGGTGATGCTTTGAACCAAGGTTGGCAGTTCTGGAGATGAGGCCATTTACTCCTCTTGTACCCCTCATTGCAGGCCAAGCTGTCACAACTCTACATTACATCCAATTGCCACGTCAGCCAATTTTATGACTCTTTTTTTCAAAATGTTCAGGGCTGGCAGAAATGTTCATGCATGGATGGGAGCTATTTACATTATGGAATTACAAGTCCACAGCATAGCCAATGGTTAAAGTCATTTAGAGGGTTAAGTATTTCCCATCTTATTTTAAGTAAGTAAATCCTAAATTATTATGAAATGTATTTCCATCATGTTATAAAAAGAAGAGGTGATTCTATGAGTGCATTGACACTGCAGAATTAATGCAGTTTGACATCAGTTTAACTATCATGGCTCAATGCAATAGAATCATGGGAGATGTAGTTTCACAAATTCTTTAGCCTTCTCACAAAATAATGTTAGTGCCTCAACAAATTATGAGTCTCATTTGACCAGAAAGAGAATGGCATGAAAACATGGCATGGATTGACCACATAAAAATATCTCCATGATTGTACTTTGGCAAGGGGTTGGACTGGATGGCCCTTGGGTCTCTTCCAAGTCTTCTATGATTCTATGTCATTTTGATTTGTTAGCTAACACAAGAATTTGATAAAAATATAAGAACAACAACTAAACCAATAAGATAAAGAGGAGCAGGAAAATATCAACTTTCATAATACACAGTTATAGCAGTAAGATGTCAAGTTAACTGCCACTGTGAACATTCTATGAGATCCTGGGAGTTGTACTTTGGAGAAGCACTAGAGTTTTCTGGCTAGGAATTCTAAATGCCCCACCTTATACTGGAAATCCCTGGAATCCATAGGCTGTTGCCTTGGCACCTGTAGTGGAATATAGTACTGCAATAAAAAGAGTGGACCAAAACCCTGAAATTACTTTTACATCCATGAAGAGAAATAAAAGCTGGGGATGTCACTATATGCTCCTAAACAACAAAATCCTAAACAACAAAAACAGAATGATTACAGATTTCCTTTAGTAAGGCTTTGTGTGAAACTACAAAAACAGACAGAAATTTTCAAACAGAACCAAGTTATTGCTGGACCTATACCATTATATTCTAAAGGAAATCACACCAAATGCTCACTAGCCACATGGGACGGAACAAATAATTTACTTTGGGTGTGAGTTTGCATGAATCTGCCAGGTTCATCAGCAGTGAAAATATCGTATCAGCCAATCTCATGGTAGCTCATTTTAAACTTTTGATAGTATGAAATCATCCATTTTGGCTAATGTCTCTCTATTTTTTGCTTATGTTATTTATCTTTCTGACAGGATTGAATAAAACCAGAGAACTTTCTTTATGAAACGACTAGGTGATAAAAGAACTATCAGAGCCAACAGAGTTGCTTTTAACTGTAACTTTAAGGTAAATGATACAGCAGCTCCGGTATTTGGCTGTATGAGAGAGAGCTAAGTTCTTCTTATCATTTCTCGGTCATGAGCTTCATTCTCTGTGTGGTCTTATGCTTTGACTCCATCCATACTATTCCTTAAATAGAACAGCAATTAACCGTTGTTATTATAACTGGAGGATTATGCCTTTAAAGTGCCTGATCTCTCCCCCTGTTCCCTTTGCCTTAGAGCTAATAGTATAAAGTAGATTTAGATCATGAAGATACTATAGCATAGAGGAAAGGAGTCAGCACAATGAGTGGGAACAAAACACCTACAACTAAATGGTGACTGAGACCTAAGATTTGAATTTGTGGGTTGTGAATGAAGTAAAACAACTCCTGATTCCTTCAGGTCCTTAGGTATCAAAAATAATTTCAGAGCAGAGATTTGGATAGATGCAGGAAGTCATTTCCCCATTAGTAGGCAATAAAGCAATGTTTGGATAGTGGGGTTCCCAAACATAGTGGGGGTGCAGTGAATGTGGCTTTAAAGTATTTGTGCCAAATACATGATGATTTGTCACAACTAAGCACCCTTCCAGACAGGCCCTTAGAAACTTCAAAAGGGGCATCCAGATGACATCCCAAAGAAAAGCGAGTGCATTTGGCACTCTCCTTTGTCCTGAGATTATTTGTTAGCTGGAAAGACATGGGTCTTTCAAAATAATTGTGTATTTCCAGTTGTGGGAGCTGTGTGGATTTGGCCGGAGAATGAGTCACACAACTTCCAGTTCCAATCCACACAGCTGTCTCGGGATTTTTGGGCTACTGAAGCTCAAGAAACCCAAGACAGCTCCCCCTCTCCCAAAACCCCTTTAAAAAGCTTTTTTAAAAAACAACAACAAAATAACTCACCAGGAGAAATGGAGGCCTGTTGAGTACTTTGGCTTTTTTAAAATGCTTTTATAGGGAGTTTTATGTTGTATCCAGATACCCTACAGGAAAATCCAGCAAGGTATCTGGACACCCACCCCAGAAAGCGCATGCTTTCTGGGGTGTGTATAGATGGGCCCCAGTAACATCCGCCTTTTTAAAACGCGGATGCTCTTGAGATAAAGGCCTGTTTGGAACTGCCCTTAATATAGAGATATGTGTACTCATGTTCTCATCCTAGTTTAGCCTCCACACATTGTCTACAAATGTATGCTAAAGAAAATACAGAGTTTAAGTAATGGACTCAGAGAATTTGAAGCTTTGGCGTCTAATGTTATTTAAATAGGGTAGAGAATAGTATTTTTTTTAACATTAACAACTTCTATTTTGTTAGATATTTTTCACAGCCGGGGATGAAAATCAAAATCCTGCTTGCACTTCACTGTGTAACTTGCCATTCAACATCTCCTTTAATGGAAAGTTTTTAGAAAGCAAAGTGAGATTTGTGTCACTGTTTGATTTAACTCTGAAATATCTTCAAGTATGCTCCTTGTGTGTTTTATCATGCTAGATGAACACCAGAGAAGTTATTTATTCTACAAGATGTTTGGATTTTGTCAAACAAGTAAAATCCAAATATTAATGAAATGAAAATATTTAACAAATCTTGGCAACTTGGAGAAGGAAAAAAACAGTTACTAGGAGAGGGGTGGTGGTGATATGGAAATACTTTTCAGGCATCAGCTCTCCAATAAATACATATGATAGCTCTGTGGTAAATTAAGCATTTGACCAATTTTGGTGAGTGGAGGGAGCTTTCCCCACATGAGAAATGGGAAGCTTTCATCTATCAGTTCAGATGAAATTGCCACGATCCCTCACCATTGGCTATAATAGCTAGGGTCACTGGGAGCAACAACTTCTAAAGGACCTCAAGCTGTCCTTCTGTATGATGGGCACATTCATTTTTCTATAGTTTCCTATCAGATATCTGGGATACTTCTATGGATGTTATATTGACATTTGTCTGGGATCTTGTAATTTAATTTAATTGTTGTATTAAAGAAAGAATGTCAGGGAGGGGTTGTTTGTTTAACATGCAATTAGATAACAAACAACAGCTGAAATTCCCTTTTCTACATAATCCTTAAAGGTACATCTCCTGTGAAATGTCTCAGATTTTCACTTTGGGAACCATAAGAATACCAGCCCTGGAGATGCTATAGTTGATCCTAAACATTTCTGTCATCTGAAGGGGGGAATCTGAAACTGGCTAAAATCTCCTATTTCCTTCTGCATAGCAGGATTAGGGATGGGGGAAACAATGTTATTGCTCCATCCTTGTTCTGCCCCATTTAAGATTGTTCTGTGCTACCTGATTAGGAATTAGAAAATGTTTATATATGTGCCTGTGTTTGTTTGTTGTCCTAGCAATTTCCTCTTCAGAGAAGATAGAATTAGAGGCATTTTTTTCTTTGTCAGGAGCGACTTGAGAAACTGCAAGTTGCTTCTGGTGTGAGAGAATTGGCTGTCTGCAAGGGCATTGCCCAGGGGGTGCCCGGATGCTTTACCATGCTATGAGAGGCTTCTCTCATGTCCCTGCATGAAAGCTGGAACCAGAGCTCTGTAGACAGGAGCTCACTCTGCTCCCTGGTTTTGAACCAACAACATTTCAGTCAGCAGTCCTGCTGGCACAAGGGCTTAACCCATTGCACCACCGGGGGGCTCCAATTAGAGGCAATTGATCAATGGATGTAATGAGCCTATAGTTCAGTTGAAATGGTCTTGTTTATATCCTAGGATGAGAGAGGGGGGGAGAAAGTTTTAAAGTTTTAAATTAATAATAAGTTTATTTAATCTTCTTGTGACTAGAAAACTATAAGGGATTGAAGAGATTATAGATATAGATATAGATATATTTGGGTTATGAACTGAATAGAGTGGTGAGATGTTTTAAATATATTTCATTTCCAGAAAAAGAACTATGAAAATGCATAGTTTTTAATGCAATTCAATAAAAGTGGGGAATCATTGTTATTGTTACAGAAAACATTTGTACACCATATTAATTCCCATAGAAAATGATACGTAATTTGATTAAATGATAACAATTATAGAAATCATGGGTTTTAATGTTTTGAAATAGATGCTATGTATTTTACCAGACTATACTTGACCTTAAAGAACAAATTCATTGAAATTACTTCAGTACCACCCATTTTGAAGAATCTCATCTGCATAACATTATCAAGAGAATTAGCCCACCATACTGTTTGTTTTCTTTTTTTTTCTTTTTACACTAGCTGCAAATGTATAAAATACAAAATATTTGTATACAGCCAAGGAGAAGGATGTAAAGATGTTTATTAGGAATATCTTAAATAATTATTTGCAACAGTAGGAATAATCAGGTTTTTCTAGTGATTTGTTTGAAAAGGGATGACAGAAGTTGATAAACTGACAAGCAATTCCTCAGCATTTCTACTGGTAAATTCTGGAAGATAAATCCACTTTTACAGTCATTTATTTTAATGCATTAATATGCTTATATATTTTTACTTCTGAAGAATTCTGTAATGCATGCAATTTATAACATTAGTATTTCTGCTTCATTTGTTGAATGCAACAATTATATTTGTTTATCACTACTATGGATCATTATTTTATTCAACAACTTTAAAAAAAACCCCACTTAATCTTATGTTTAATTCAGCACAGGGTAATACTTTATCATAAACCGAGCAATATACACTGAATCCTAGCTATAGACAATGTTGCAAATGTATGGGCATTCTCCAGAGAGAATGTGTTGGCAAGACTTCGATGCGATGACCCTTGGGATCTCATTCTTTTCTATTTTGTCTTCTATTATTCTATTTATTTATTTATTTATTTATTTATTTATTTTCTTCTACTCTTTACCAAAGCCTTTGTCTCTGTCCTGATGTATGATATGAAACTATAATTAAACTGTAATCCCATGAAAGCTTATCTGGCAGTTAGGCCGAGTGAAGACATTAAGACTTCCATCTGAATAAACAGGTGTTGAATAACAGTAACACACCTGCTACTGTTTGACTTAATGAAAACTAATCTTGTATTAGTGTAGACTTGCCAAGAAACAGATAATCTACTGAAATGAGCTTTTGAACATTTCATTTCCATATAAATCAGACCACATACAAATGTCATTTAAGTAAACTCATTACATTAAAAATTAGATGACTATGTAATTTTTACTTTTAAACAAACAGAGCTTAAAATGTAAAAATCGAAAAGCTTAATTAAAGGAAAAACTTGAACTTATGAAATATGAAATTTCCACTAAAGAAAATCTAGAGTTATTCTTTAACTAACAACAACAACAAAACTTTATTACGGTCACTGACCAGCGGGCACAAAGAAGAGAAGGACAACTCCCCAGTAAACAGTTATTTAAAATTAGATTACAAATCAGTATAAAATATATTTCAAAAGACAGGATATTGTTGCCTTAACTAACAGAAGAGTCCTGTAAACTTCAAAGCAAGGATCTTGGGATGTTATCAGATGTAGGGAGAGGTTCCTCTTCTGCTTCTCTCCACTGTTGATATAGGGCTATTTCTAGTGGGACTCCATGGGGCTCCATTGTGGCATTGAAGAAGGCATGAGGAGGAAAAGAGGAAGCAGGGACAGGTAGGGAAACAATGTGGGATGAAAAAAAATGACTAAATGACTGTTGAGGATCTTCCTATTATTCTGTGATTCTTTGTACAATTGTGCATTTCTATTTATTTATTTATTTATTTCCAGTATTTCTACCCTGTCCTTCTCAACCCCCGAAGGGGGAATCAGGATGGCTTACATTTGGAACAATTTGATACCACTACATATAACAAAACAATATAACAACAATTAAAACAATAAATAGATCATTAATTAAAACAATAAAAATAGTATTAACCGCAGTATCACCATTCCAGTTGAATTCCATATCCAAAGTGCTATTTATGCCTGCTGTCCAAAAGCCTGGCAGAACAACTAAGCAGGACAAAATACTATACGTACTATCAAAGGTGCTATATTCTCTTCATACAAAATATACACAATGCAATAATACATATCATAATACAACAAGGAAATGTGCTAAGATCCAATATTACTTCACATATTCGAAAACACTTAAAATTCCTCTGGGTTTTACACATGAACCCATCAGGCACAGTCTTCGGCAGATGTTTGGCTGAACTCATTCACATTAGCCAGATAAGAAATGGCTGCCATCATCATCATAGTTTGGAAGTAATGTTTCTTGAGGCCCTTCCAGACAGGCCCTATATTCCAGGATCTGAGGTTTTCTGCTTTAAACTGGATTAAATGAGTCCCCACTGCCAGATAATCTGGGATGTACAGAAAATCTGGGATCGGATCCTGGGATATAGGGCCTATCTGGAAGGGCCCTTGATTTCAAACCAAAGATAAATCTCTACTGTTTCATTCCTTAAGAGTTCCTCTGATTCACCTTACCCAGCATCACAAACCTTCTGAATTCTGGTTAACAAGGAGAATTTCTAAAACTAATCCTGTAACTGGAATATATATGCAGTTCCGTTCTATCATTTATATTCAACAATTGACTCTTTCAGTGTGGATTTTTAATTGTACCTAGTGGTTTAAGCACTGGACTATGACTCTGAAGAACAGGTTTCAATTCACCGCTTGTCCATGGAAACTCACTGGGTGACTTTGGGCGAGTCACATAATTTCAGCCCTCAAAAACCCTGTGATTGTTTAACCTTAGGGTCACCATAATTCAAATGACTTCAAGGCACAACTTTTTTTAAAAAGGGGGGCTTTAAAATTGTTGTTTTAAATCAATTGTTTTAATACTAAGATTTGTTTGTTGTCTAGCTCTGTAATATTTGTGTCTGTTTTAATCTGTATCTCTTTTTATCACACTGGATGTATCCACACTTAACAATTGAAACACCTTGATACCCCTTTAATTAGTATGACTCCATATTATTTATTTATTTACATCATTTTAACCCCACCCCTCTCAACATCCCCCCTGGGGGAGGGGCTCAGAGTGGCTAACAAAGGCAGCTATTTGATGCCACAATCAACACAGTATAAAACCATAAATACATATGAAATACATATAATAAATTTAAAATAAAACCATAAATACATATAAATTACATATACAATTTAAAACCATATCAACAACAGTCCTTAAAATAAACAATACTCAATCTACAAATCCATTGATAAGCCATAAAACCATATCCTCATATCATAACATCTTGCCAATCCGACTCCAGTTAAGTGCTGCTTCTATTATTTTGCAAAAGCCTGGTCCCAAAACTAAGATTTCAGTATTATGAATCTGGGTACCTGAAATTCTCTGCAACTGTAGTACAAGGGAGAATACTAGTGAACAAGTAAATTCTAATTACCACACCAAACTAGAAATCCCAGAAATCTGGTGGAAGAAGCCTTGGCAATTAAAGTGTTATCCAAGTGCTGTAATTGTGCAGCTTTAATACACACACTTTGAGATACTCTTGAGTCCCAGTCTTGAAAAGAAGTTGAAATAAACGTCAAGCAAATTACTTGGCATTCCCATTAGAATAATCTACATGTTCATTGCTGAAACATGGCAAATTGTATTTGTGCAATGGTTGTATATGCAGGTTTATCATAATGTATATAATAGCTGACCCATGTGCAGTATTATGCCTGCATTCAGCAGCTAGTGAGAGAAATCATCCTCTTACTCAAATGGTCTTCTTTTATGCTTTTACACCTATCTCTGTGATGGTTGAACTTGACTTAGTAGCCAGTGAACTTTATAGGAGGAACAAATTGTGTGATTTTTATTCTATTTCCTGTATTTTCTGTCAATTACTGCCATTTTTTTCTGTTTTGTAATTCTGTAGGAAGGCCCCACTCCCACATGTTAGATATATTTAAGCTGCTGTGGAACCATTTTGGGAGAATGCGGGAAATAACTTAATATCTGTTGTACTTAATGAACATGTCTAGGCTTGAATCTCAAAAATCTGCAGCAAAACTGGGAGAGCAGACTTTCAGAAATATTCCTTCCAATTATAATACCTATCTGTGTTAGCTATTCATGAGAAAGATAACCCAAGAAATCACCCTTTACCAGGCACACAATGACTGAACTTGCAGACACAAGAGGTACTTATGCAATGTTAAATCATGAAATGCTTCAGAGCCATTTGCTAATTATTTCACCATTCATCCAGAAGAGCATTACAAATAGTCAGTGAGGAGCAACTAAATAGTGCTGTGCAATGACATAAAGCCAACTCCTCATTTTAAATCCATCATTGATTGCCATATAAATTGTAAGAGGAGGGAGGTAGCCAGTCTTCTTTTCTGCTTAGGTTTCAAGATAAGCAATAAAGATCACTTTTATGCATAAATCCATCCTCCACTAACTCAATCCTTTTTTCCCCAGACAGAAAAGAAGCAAGATAAGAATTCCTGGGTGATAAAGTGGTTTTCACTAAGACTATTATCCCACTATCTGTAACTAAATTCTCCTGTAGGGAACATACATTGACTTGCTATGAATAGTGCCCTTTAGCCAAGGACATTCAAGGCTGCTTGATGCAATAAACTTTCAAAAGGGTTCTTCTTCTGACATGAAAAATTTTACTTCATGGAGGAAATGAGATAATGAGACAAAGAAAGTGTAAGGTAAGTGTGAAATGAGGCAAAAAAAATCTGCAGGAGTAATAATTTTTCTCCCATTTAATTGTTTTGCTCACTTCAAAATCATCATTCAAACTCACATAAATGGAACACTGTAATCTAGTTTTTCTCTTTTCAATGAGAATTTCTCAGAAGTCAGAGACCCAATCTGTCTTGTGTGGAGATACTAGACTCATTGCACTATTAGCAGACACATGACAGTGGCCAATTTGCTTTGTTTCCTTTCCTGGCCCATAAGTACACTGTTAGTCGGTGGGAGAGTTGGTTAGTGCCAGATCAAAAACGAACACCAGGATGGGGCCATATGAGTATGCTGGCCTCACCCCTGCAAAAAGTCCCAGCTAAGCCTATCTCTGCAGCTCTCTTTTGCTGGAAGAGAGCAAAACATCCTCCTCCCACTGCAAGCAATTGGGGGGGGGGGGGTACTCATCAGCTTTTTTCATGGCACTTCATTGGCTACCTAATTTAAGTTGGAAAGTCCTATTATTGCTCTGCTAGCCATTCAGAACTAATAAATCTGGAAAATTGTTGGCAAATCTAACAGCAGATCTCCATCTATATTCTGGTGAAGATGACCAGTACAAATAATGTAGCACTGGGGGAAACCATCTATTTGCAAAAAGCAACATTCCCCATGTTCTACAAGTGTGCCATGCACATGGCCATCAAGAGTTTTTGAGCAATTATATCATTTAAAAAATCTGGTTACATGAAGTATTATTACTGGCTTGATGAGAAGGAGATGGCAATGATACACGTTTTCCTACACATTGTTTGTACCTAGAGTATATTTTTTACTGCAAAGATATAATTGCTTATATTTACCCAGGAGTTAGAGTTTTGTCATGCACAATTGATTTCCTATGGCTTATATCTTGTATAAAAGCACAATTCTATGCACTTCCTACATTATATATTGCGAACACAGAGCTGTAATGCCAAACACACAGTGTAGTCCAACACTACACTGGTAGGTAGATAATGACCTATCCACGACATTATAACCATGTATATAAACCATGTATGGTATACTGTTTCTTTTATTTTTATTCTGAAACAAATCTATCACAAATATATAGGATTTTTGAAAAACGGTTAAGCTGATATAGAAATTAATTGACCGGGTCACTTGGACCAATTTGTACTATAAATTAATTTGCCAATATTGCCTTTGGCAGTTATTTAGTTTAGTAAATTCAGCATATATTTCATTTTGTATGACATGTATCCTTCGTGTTTTGAATTCAAAGTCATCCCTAAATTATAATACTAAAATTATCCAAATCACCAACAGCATTAATATCTTACTGTGCAAGTACAGATTTGTGTATTCACTAATATACATGCCAAATTGTCAGTGGAGGCAGACAGGAATTTAGATTCCTACATTGATCTGGACATAGGAAAAAAAGCTACTTTTATATTGCTTGATTTTTTAGGTCTCGAGCCCCTGGTGGTGCAGTGGGTTAAACCGCTGAGCTACTGAACTTGCTGACCGAAAGGACTTGACTTGATCTTAGCTGAGCATGTTGACCTGGTTTGCATCACAGAGAACTGACTGGATGAGACTGGGGGAGGGGGGGGGGTAATCTATCTTGGCTTTGCCCAGCAGGATTCTCTGTGCAGCAACAGGCAAGGCCTGGAGGGCAGGAAGGTGCAGTGGTCTCAGTGCTGAACCTGGAGGTGAATGTATCTGCTGTGGCCAGGAAGGCCTTTGCACAATTAAAAAGTGTGCACCAATTGTCTGTTCCTTGAGAAGCCAGAACTGGCCAGGGTGGTACATGCCTTAGTTACATCCCATCTGGATTACTGTAACATGCTCTACATGGTGCTGCCTCTGAAGAGTGCTCGGAAACTTCATCTGGTCCAAAGAGCTGCAGCCAGGTTGTTCAATAGGGCTGGTTAGAGGAAGTGGACAACCTCCCTGTTGCAGCCGCTCCACTGGCTGTCAGTCTGTTTCCAGGTACAATTCAAAGTGCTGGTTATAATATTTCAAGCGCTAATCAACCGTCCATGCTATTTGGCTGACCACATCTCCTTGTCCGGGCCCTAAGATCTTCAGACCCACCTCCATCTCAAGCTCAGTTGGTGGGAACAAAAGACAGGGCCTTCTCGGTGACTACTCCATGACTTTGAAACTCCCTGCCCAGGGAAGCCATAATGCCCCCCTTCCTGGTGTCCTTCAAATGGCAGGATAAAACCTTTTTATTCATGCAGGGTTTTACAGATGAAGGTGTTTAAGGTCTAGTCAGGAGGTGCTGTAGTTTTTAAACTGTATTGATGACTTTTAACTGTTAATGTTTTTAGTGCTGTATGTATTTAATTTTATTTTAATGTTTGCATTTTTATATATTTTACATTGTATACTAATACTTTTATGTCAAGGCACTTTGAATCCCTTTTCTGGAGATAAAGCAGGGTAATAATAATAATAATAAGAGAATTCTAAGTCTCCTAAAAAACTGCAAATCCTAGAATTCTATCAGACATAGCTATGATGATTAAAGTGCTATGAGTTGTATATATTGGCCCATACCTCTCACCCAAGGGTCAACCATGGCTTTATAAA
The DNA here is from genome assembly GCA_030556195.1 of Anolis apletophallus. Taxonomy (NCBI): domain Eukaryota; kingdom Metazoa; phylum Chordata; class Lepidosauria; order Squamata; family Anolidae; genus Anolis; species Anolis apletophallus. The sequence continues at coordinate 83,926,239 of JARBWK010000009.1, forward strand.
GTTCAGAATTTTGCAAATCAAACATCCAAATAAATAAAGTTATAGCTGACAATAAAATCAATAACTGAGCACAATGTTCTAGTCAAAACCAAGTATAAAATCAATAACTCAGGTCTATATTCCAAGTTTGTGGGATGAGGCACTTTTTCTTAGCATTATGAATTTAGAGTAGGATACATATAGCTACACACTACATTTGATAATAGGATTAAAATAATAATAATAATTTTAAAAAACCTTTATTTATACCCCATCACAATCTCCCCAATGGGGACTCGGGGCCGCTAACATGAGGCCAAGCCCTTCTAAAAATACAATCCAACACGGCAAAATACAAAATACAAAACAAAATACACCAAAAAATAAATAAATAAATTACAATGACAAAATAAAATAGTAAAACAAATTCACACAATACAACATCATATAAGATGGGAAGGCCAAATGGACAAGATAAAATGATAAAACCCTAGGTGAGGTAGGAGTAGGAAATATGCAAATGAAGGGGGCCTAAGAAAATGAAAATGAAACAGTGGGGACAAGCTTTCAGTTTAAAATGGGGGAAAGTGTGTCATAGGGGGAACACTATAGATGGGCAACACAATTGGTGGGGATGGTTATTCTTCAAAGGCACATCAAAAAAGCAAGGTTTTCAGATTTTTCTTGAAGTCTGCTAAGGAGGGGGCTTGCCTGATCTCATCCAGTAGTGAATTCCAAAGACAGGGAGCCACACCGGAGAAGGCTCATTCCCACTAATCTTGCCTGTGACAGTGGGAGAAGCAAGAGGATAGGAGAGGTCGTGCAGGTTGGTGACAGGAGATGCTCTTTCCTATAGTATGATAGCAATAGTGATATATACCACATGCCCATATACGATAACAGCATAAAGATAAAAGGAAAGGTCTCAAGGGTTAAAACCAATAATGCAAGAGAATAGAAACAATATTTTAATGAAATTATTTAACAATAAGGAATTCACACAAATAATTCTGAACTTATAGGAAGGAAATTGAAGGGCAAAAGAGATCATCTTTGCACTGAGTTCGTGGCTTCTCTGAAACTCATTCTTGAACCCTTTAGAAGTCCATTAACCTCATGATAAGAACAAGTTTGGTCTAAATTTTAGACTATGGTAGGGGAAAAAATTCACTAAACTTTTTTTGTATCATCATAACAATCCTATGCACACTTTGGGTATATTTAGGGGGTAGGTAGGAATCACTCAGAAAAATGAGTGCCAGGACTTTCCCCCACTGAGTATGGTCTGTAAGTTCAGATGAATCAAAAAGAAGGAAATTTCTCAAGGGAGTAAGTGATGTAAAGGTTGGAAATAAGGCTGACACCCTGGAAGAACCTTATTGTAAAATTGGTAATAAACTTGAAGCTTTGAAATAAGCCTACAGAACATGAACACATTGGAAGCCCCTTCCTATTAATATTCAGACAGCAATCTGCAGTAGGAACATTGTTATTTGATTGTTAATAAAAGATCTTGATAATTAGCTGCAGAGAGACCTCGCACGTATTCAGCCCCCTGTTTTTAGAGAATAAAATGATAACAACAGAGAAAAATGCCATTAAAAATAAACGAAGTGGAGACAAGAGGAAACACAGAAAAGAGAACTGATCTACACTCATAATAGGCACGAGAAGTAGAAATTCTCTAGCTAGCATCACTTTCATTCTAGAATATTAATAACAGAATCAAATTAAAGTGCACTGTATCTAGGAATGGGGATTGTTTTCAGCGTAGGCAGAAGTATTTGCAAAATAGGTCTATGGCTTAAAATAGAGATCATCATCATCATTATCATCATCCCTAGGACACCAAATTTGTCTTTGTAAAGGTACATTCTAACAGTGCATGGAACAAAGGGATCTGGGCAGAGTCAAAACAAAGTGGAATGGGTCAAATGTAATTCTTACTAATTTGTACATTTCCACACTCATGAGTAAACCTCAGGCCCCTTCTACACTGCCATATAAAATCCAGATTATCTGCTTTGATAATAAAACAACCATATACAGCGTATGCCATTACGCTGTATATGGTTGTTTTATTGGGAATGGGGTTTAATTGGGGGTTTAATTGGTTTTATGATGTTTTATATGTTTTTATCTGATTTTATTTCTGTAAACCGCTCTGAGCTCTGGAGAGAGCGGTATATCAATCAATCAATCAATCAATCAATCAATCAATAAATGATCTGGATTTTCAATTCTCAGTTGCACTGAGAAGGGGTCTCAGTGCATCAGTTCTCTGGTCTGTATACTAGAAATGAATTTCTTGCAACAGTTTCCAGGGCGGCAAACAAGAAAGTAGTGCCATAGAACAGAGCCCAGGTTTATTTCTGGTTGTAGATCTTACCTATCATCACTGAACAAGTAGTTACAGGAAAGACAGTGAATCTTTATGGGACCTCACCCTGCTAGGGACCACAAGATTTCCAATCTCTCACCTAGTTATTTAAGTTTTAGCTTTAGGGTGGTACATAGATTGCTGGTTCTCTTTTTAAAAGTCAGACAACTCATTGTGCTGCCTTTCTAATCAAAGTAGGTTGAAGTTGTGTTTTATTTGAAAGGCTGTATGGATTGATGTTTAAAATAAAATTTCAGCTCTGGAAGTTTCCATCTTGGCCTGCTTTTTTGTCTGCTTCCCCACTTTCAAAATTAGACACACTATTTCCTTTCATGTAAAATATTGTTTGTGTTGCAGAGGGAAATGTCCAGCCATTTCACTGAAGAAATATGAGGAAAATGATGCATAGAAATGCAGCTCTATCTTTATATTGCCAGACTACTGACATATCCTCACTCTTTACAGCTTAATTTTTCTCTGTTCCTGCAGGATGTGTCGATAGTTGCCAACAATGGAATGACTTGCAGACACGATTCTAGTTCTCTGATTGCCACCCCAAAGTTTGGAGTGCTTCATTTCATTCCACTTTCTGCCAGTATTTCTCATAATGAACTGGGTAACCACTCTGCTCATACCAATTATAGGCAGTCCCCAAGTTACAGACATCCAACTTACAAATGAATAATAGTGAACAACAGTGGTGAGAAAAGGAAATGAGAGAAATTTGCCCATCAGAAGGGAAATTTACCCCTGTAAGTGGTACCATGAGAAAATGGTGTCTCCACTGATGCTTTATCATGAATTCTTGTTTCCACAACAAGCCAATTTTTTCAAAATGCAATTCTCACAAGAACAGAAAATGAGGTGAAATGATTGATTGATTGATTGATTTTAATTCGCCCTTCAGTGCTCCGGGCGACTTACACATAAAACACATAAAACACATAAAACAGTTCAGTAGTTAAAGCTAAAAGAATAGGAAATTAGTTAAAATAGTTCCAGTAACTCTGAACAGGGGACAGACTGCAAAACAAACACCACAGCTAACACACACATACACACACAGGCACACATATAGCTTGAGATATACTTTTAAAATGTATTGGTTCCAATTTGCATACACATTCTATTTAAGAACAAACTAACAGAAACTATCTTGTTCATAACTTGGGAAATGCTTATATAACTTTAATGCCACACACATACACACTTCACAATGTTAGTGTTTTATGGATACTGTCCACAATGCATTTGAGAATTAAACATGTTAAGATCAAACATAGTCTCAAAGTGTTTTGTGTATAGAAACATTTTTTTAAATCTTACCTCCTAGTTGAAAATGACTTATTTACTTATGTCAAGTTGACTCACCCTTGAAAGCAACCATTGTTTACAAAAAGAATCCTCTTTTGTATGTGAACTCAGATCTTATGGCAATAGAGGCAGACACATTTCTCTGTGAACAGCTAAACAGACACTACACTGTGCTAAATATTTGCATTAATTAAAACCCACGGTAGCTCTTTGCTGCCATTACAATTGAACTGAAACTGCAGCTTAAAGCTCCAAATGTTGATTTTTACAAGTGCTATGTTGAGACAACAGCTCTTTTTTTTAAAAAAAGATCTATCACAGAAATTTCCTTTTCAGCATTAAATAGCATGTCAAGTAAAATAAATGTGTATGCACGAAAAAATATGTACTTTTATTTATTTCATTTTAAAGACATGCAACGCAAAAAAGATTAATTTTGATAGAATGTTTGAAATGAGAAATGTATAACTGCTGGTTGGATAGATAAATAAATGCATTCACAAACAGACCACATAAAGGTTGTGTTAAGATGTTTTGGCTTCTAGCTTCTTCAGTTGAGTTGCTCAAAACAAAAGTAAGCTGTAAAAAAAGGTGGTAATTCAGAACATTGTGGGTAAAATGTTTCCAAATAGATTATGATTTTATGTAATTTCCAGCATGAGAGCATGTGGTGTTAAGATGTATAACTTTTCTTCCATTTTTCTCCAAAGTACTTGAAAAAGATAATATTTCAATTCTGAGCACAGACGAATCAGATGGATTTTGGTGATCTAAATTAAATTATCTAGCCACTGGTTGTTCCATTTTCTGGGTCAGGATTGCAGCCTTGCGATTGCTGAAACATGTACATAGCTAGTGTCTGTTTTCCCTGTATACTACAGGTGGCATCCTATACATATGCATTCAAGCGCATCAACTGGAAAAAAAACCAAAATCCCAAATGTTTTGCTATATCATTTACATTTCATTTCTAAGTGATTAATATATCCTTCTTGGATTAAGAAATAATCAGAAATTCTGTTTATTTATTTTTAATTCCCCTTCTCCCCACCTCTGGGCTCTATTTGTATATGTATATTGGTAGACCATTGATCATGTATTGTAAAAGTTTCTCCTATAATCCTCATATTTCATGGGTCAGCCTATGGGTGGCATGTTGTTCCCACCTGATTGCCTCAGAGATCTTAGAAGTGCTCACTATTAAACCTCCCCCAATAAAAATGGGAACCATGTTCCTTGAAACCTTCAAGAAGTGCACTTCACCGTATAACACAAGATAGCCGAATCATTCATTCTTTTGTGGAAAAAATAAGTTTTGAGTATCAAGAAACAGATGTATATGCATGACTTCCAGTCACTTCTAGTTACAAGCCAACCCATAACATGGGGATAATTTTCTCTCAGAACTCTGAGACTTGTTGTATGTAGAACCCAATATTGTATTCAAAGAGAGGCTGAGACAAAAGTTCTTTCAATAAGACTTTTGGCTTGAAATTAAAGTGGGGAATGAAAGGGCTCAAATGTGGGAAGACATAAGCATTGTGGAAAGTTTTCATAGAAATCTTTTTGAGTGTCAAATAAATAAAGTATTTGACAGCACCAATGGTGTTCTAAACACACAAAAAGCAGAGCTTTCAATTGTATTTTGAAAGACTTTTGTATATTAGTAAGAGCGGGGGACTGGGTGCATGATTAAATATAAAAAGGATTCCATTTGTCTTATATAAAATTTCAAACTTCACATGGTTATATCATTTTTGTGTCCCTTTGTTTGGTAAGCAGGGTTTGTTTCTCACCACAAGGTATATCATTAAGGGATATTGCCAATTATACAGTTGTGAAAGTTCTATGGTGAAAAAGGTGACAGGAGGAAGATAATCTAATGTTAAACAATTTGGGGTTTTTTGTTGTTGTTAAATTCCTTCAATCAATTTCCGATTTATCCTACCCTTAAATAAACCTTATCATTGTTTCTTTGGAAAAATTTGTTCACAGGAAGGTTGTCATTGTATTCCTCTGATGCTGAGAGAGCATGATTTCTCTAAAGTCACCCAGCAGGATTTCATAGTCAAGTGGGAATTTGAACCCTGGTTTCCTAGACTCCTATGGCCTCATCAGATGGGCAAAATTGCTCATAGTATGACATTGCCCGCTGACTCCCATCCCATGATGTAGATCTACCTCCAGTGGGGCTACGTGGTGCAAGTGAAGAGGGAGTGCTGTAAGATGCTGCAGCGGCAACACAGGAGGCTTCCTGTGTTTCATAGATAACAATGGTGGGAAGCTGGACAGCCCCCCCCCCTTGGGATGGAGTGAGGGGGAAGCCAGGCAATACCCCATGCTAGGCCTCACCGGATTATTGTCATGAGGCCCTTAGTCCAACACTCAAACCAGTGCACCACACTGGTTCCCTGGTGTGATGCTAGAGTTGAGCTTTACAAATAGCATAGACTGCTAAAAAGACAAATGAAAAAATCCCAGAGCAAGTCAGGCCTGGACACTCAATAGAAGTTAAAATGACCAAATTGTTGCTATTATACTTGGGAAACATCAAGGCACATTAGATAATACTCAGTAAACTAGATGACTCCAGAATGGAAATTCACAAGTTCCTACAAGACTAAATTAGCATGTGTTCTGAGACATGCAGCTCATAATGTTAGACTGTGCCATGTTTATGGTACTCTCTAGGCCTTTTAAACATCCTTGTCTCCTACAAGAGGATTAAGCATGATGAATTAAGCACAATCAAATGAATTTTTTCACATGAGAATTTCAGAAAGATACTCTAAGGATACAACACCTGTATTCATTAAACCCTGTTTGGATGGATAAAACACAGTAGTGTGAAGATCTATTATTGCAATGTGTATATCTGGCTGTCCCTGTCAGACTCTGGTTGAAGTTCATTCTAATGAAAATAACCTATTAAGGTAGAAGTGATGGCAATATTTTGAGTAAAGTCGGGGACTCAAATAACATGTCACTGACAGTTAAAATTTTAACTGGGTTGTTTCTACCCCTGAGCTGCACATAAGTAGCTCAGAAATTCCTTCCTTTGTTACTTTCTTTGTTTAACACACTAAAAGACTAAGAAGGAAAAAAATCAGTAATTGCAGGCATTTGAAAGTGTATATAACTAGAGATACAAAATGTTACATAGCAAATAAAGTAGAAATAACTTTCAGTGGAATAGACTGAGCAAGGGATGGAAGAGTATGGAGTTGCTCCCCAACTGTGAGTGTTCTGGAGATTACAGTATCATTAGATATACATGGGAAAATTTGGCCTTTCCAGATAAGAGTAAACCTGCAGTGGAAATGTATTATTTTAAACCAGGGAAAGAAATACTACAGGATTTGGAACACAGTTTTTACTAGCCATTGTGTGGTGCCCAGAAGTTAAGTTTCTGGTGACTAAAAGTCATTTGTTAATGCCAAGACAATCACTTTATTGGCTTCTTAATACTATTTGGGGAGGAGAAACTCCACTAACTTTGTTAAGGACAAAAGAGGTCTCCTGAAGACATTTGCTGGCCACATTTTTTCAGACAATGTTTATCCTTTATTCTGGGGAGCACTGGGAGACTCAAGAAATACCAAGTTATCCAGACAGGGCCAAAATGCATGCCCTCACACTTTTTTCCCCCAAGGGCATCAAAACGACACCTCAGGAAAAAACGAATTTGTTTGGCACTAAACAGGAAAACCCTGCAAAAATCCAGGTCTTTCAGAGATCCAGGTCTTTCCAGCTGAGGGTGCTGTGTGGATTGGGCCTGGGGATCACATCACGTGACTTCTGGTACCCATCCACACAGCTGTCTTGTGTTTCTTGGGCTCCTGGACTTTTCTAAAACTTTTAAATTAAAAAAATTAATTCATCTACCACTTACATTCTCATCACAAAGGAAGGATTTTGACAGCATATGCTGGCTCCGCCCTACATCACCCACAGAGCCCGCTGGCTCCCATCAAATGACACCAGCAGGGATCTGTGGGTGAAGTAGGGTGGAGTTGGCACATGTTGCCGCCACTGTGGCAACACAGGAAGCTTTCCCATGTTATAAAAGTAAGCCATGGGAGGAAGCTACATAATTGGCTGATTTGGGAGGCAGGAGATGTGGGGCATGGAGTGCCAGGTTCCCCATGCAACCCGACATCATGAGACGATGTGAGATGATTCTTGTGGCCATGTGATAAGGCCTCCTTACTGGTTCAACTCAATAAAAGCATATTTTGGCAACACAGAGAGTGACAGGATGTGCATGGCTGATAAACATTTATCTATTATGATAATTTAGTTGAAGATCTCACTTACATTCAAAAATCTTATATAGCTTTCACAAATGATTAGTCTGAGGTAGCATTTTTAATTCAAGGAATGCTTGGTGAGATTCCTTCTGCACAACCATTTCACATGACAACTCTGGTCTGGGGGAAGAGATAGATATGACAACCACTCTACTGTATCATTGTGACCTCATCACAAGGACATGGGACACCATTTTAATTGTGTGATTTTAATTGATATTTTAATAATTGAGGTTTTAATTATGTGGTTTCAATTGCAATTATAATATTTGGAGTTGTATGATGTAAGCATCAAATTGCTACCTGTTGTGAGGCCACCCTGAGTCCCTTCGGGTGAGAAGGGTGAGATATAAATGTGGGAAATAAATAAATAAATAACATAGGTGAATGGACTCAAAACCTTACTTGTAAAATGTTAGCATTTGACACTATCTGCCCAGATATATTTAAAAAATTGTTTGCGGAATGAGAGTATCCTCACCATCTTTTAATATATTATTTAACGTCTCAGATTCTTTGATCTTTTCACTGCTAGTCATTATTAATGGTGCTAATGCTTTTCAGTATTTGGGGGGTGTTTGATTGTTGTGGGGTTTCCTGAAGAGACAGGTGTCTTGCTGGCTTCTTGGGAAAGATCTTCATGGTAGTAATGAATGGTCATTCCAACCATGACAATGTTGTTAATCAGTAGCCCTCAGAATGGGTACTGTCTCAGTCCCCAGTTAGCTTGTCTGTTTGGGATAAGTCCTATACTAAAAAACTAAAATGAAACAAGCGTTCACGCTCCAACTGTAAATAGCCTCAGTGAATGCATGTTTTGCTGAAATTAAACCACTGCGCCAGCATGGAATCTTCCCTTCATTTACAACTCAGAGCCATCTGTGGCACCAAGGAATATGCTGCGTGTTAAACAACAACTGTAGAAAATTTAGATTCCACCAGATGAATGTCTGTCACACTAGAAGGGGTAGGCTTTTGATTTAATTATAAGGTAAAATTATGTCCTCTATAGAGAAACTTGGCTGCAGTTTATAATACCTTGGCAACAATATCGCTCTTGCAAATTGATTATGGAATTTTCTTAGAAATTACTTCTTATTCTATGTATTTCATCTGGTTAAAATATTTCTGTATGATTGTTCAGCATGAATTATGCAGATGTTTCTCCAATGAAGGATAAACCACACCACTTGAGTCCTACTTAATCATAGTGGTGTGATAGGGTGTGTGTGTGTGTGTGTGTATCCTACCATGAGTCCTGACTCCTGACTCTCAACAGAGTTTACCTCACTGAGGGATATGCAAAGGAAGTTCAAACAGAATATAATTTCAAAAAAAGATAGGGGGAAAAAGTTTTTTTAAAAAAAGAATAGTTGGTTACCATACTTATTTTATTTATTTTATGCATTTGGTGTGCAGTTCCTAACACCCACTTCTCTACCTGGACTTTTAATTGGGCCCAGGTGGGATGATTCATCCTTGCCTTTTTACAATCATTTCCAGCAGTTCAGGCTGATTGTTAACATTTCCATTCTGACAAGGTATGATTTTACACACACTTTACTCAAGCGATGTACTGAGGACAAAGGAGTGCATAAGGGAAAAGGCAGCAGTGGAATGCAGGGACTATATGTGCAGATGTCATACCTAAAATTAGTGCTAATGGTGTTCCCAAATAAGCTGGAGGAACTCTTTGTTAGTCAGCATTGAGGGGATGCTGGCAGTAACAGTTAATATTTGGTTTCTCTCACAGGTGATTAGCTGTGAGAGCAACACTCCTCTGGGTTTTCTTTTTCCTCCCAAGGCCTGTAATTGTACTTGAGACAATCCTATGCTCATGTTATTTTAGCAGGAAGGAATCTACTAGAAGAACAACCCACATATTTACATCTGCTCAGGGTGATAGATTTATGCACAAACTAAGCCATTGTTTATGGGGCCAATGAATAGATACTGTACAATATAATATTGTTTTGTATACAACTTCATATTATATGGGGATTGATTATACTGGGCCATGCAGAGATCCTAAATGGGGATTGATTATACTATATAATATGATAAACTGTAGTCAACTCTTGCTAGGATTGACTACAAACAAGGCATAGTTAAACTGTAGTCAATGCTAGCATGGCCCAGTATAATCAATCCCCATTTAGAGTGTAGTTAAACAATACAGGAGATATGCTAGTCCTAACACTATTGTCATTACTGTTCTCTCATAGAATCTGAAGAGGAGAACCTCTTCTGTGAAGACTTTCTCCTTGAACAGGAAATGAACAGTCTTAGGCCCCTTCCACACACTGAATAAAATCCCACATTATCTGCTTTGAACTGGGATATATGACAGTGTGGACTCAGATAATCCAGTTCAAAGCAGATATTGTGGGATTTTCTGCCTTGATATTCTGGAATATACGGCTATGTGGAAGGGCCCTTACTTTCGAATTGCATGGAAAGCTTCTGTTTGTGAAGAAGGCTCTTCTCCATAGATTGTCACTCTTGTTGTAAGAACAACAACAATGGCCAGATTAGTGGAAAATTGGATACATTGTTTCACAGAATTCTGGGCATATCACCAATTTATTTATTTCCAATATTTCTACCCAGTCTCTTCTCTACCCCCTGAAGGGGGACTCAGGATAGCAAATCCGATGCCCAGCAATCAGGGAAAATGCCCAAAAAATATACCAACATCACACATTAAGAGACGTAATACAATTTAATAGTAGACAAGTCTAGCACACACTGACCATACATGTGTTAAAGATTAAGAAATCTGGAAGAAAAAATATGACAAGTACAACTCAGCATCTCAAACATAGATGAACACACAAGGATTCAAATCCAGATTTTTTTTTTAAAAAAAAAGTTAAGCACCCAAAGTCCTAGTTGTATCTATCAGCTTGGGTTTCTATCACATTTCAATTTTTTAAAAATGATTTTTATTGATTTTGTGAATATAATGTGATACATACATTTCAATTTTTCAAATCTTTTTCCTGGAGGAAATTATGAAGAAATGTGCTAAATATGGAAAAAAATATTTTAAAACTCATAGAACTGTAGAGCTGGAAGGAACTACAAAAGACATCTAGTCCAATCAACTTCTAGTACAAGAATGCAAAACTAAAGTGTTCTTGCGAGATAGCCATCCAACCTTCATTTGAAAAATACCAATGAAGGAAGGTCTATCATCTTCTGAAGTGCTCTATACTGTAAAACACAGCTCTTGTCATTAAGATGTTTTTCCCAATGTGTAGTCAGAATCTCTCTTCTTAAGATCTCTATTAACAACTTGGTCCATGTCCATTTTAACTATGCCAAATTTTCCCTATCCTGAATAGCAAGAAAAGGGAAATACTATCAAAATGAAAGGAAATTTCCACCCAACTATAATAAGGTTGCAAGAAATCAAAAGTGAATAGGGCAAGAAAAATATGGGAAGACATGAGAAGATGACAGCAAGTATTTGTACAGAATCTTCATGGTATATTGCCTTGTTGTCAACTGGACTATTTAAGTCTTTTCCTTGAAATTGTTCTTTTCTCCTTTCCTGTTACTTTTAAATCAGCAGTTCCATGGTCATTTTTAAACTGTCAAAGGAAAGTAATTCTGGAATAGTGTGGCTGGTGTGGGATTCAACTCTTCACAGAGAAAGAACTGCAGCTCTTTATGCGTGAGGTGGGATTTCCTAATGATGCACAGCAGGTGTTTTCAGAAACATCTGTAGGTTTGTATCCTCATTAGCTTGCATGACCAGGCATTTTCAGAAAATACAAAGCAGGGCTACCTGAGTCTGATACTCTTAAGCTCTCTGCATGGTTATAAATTTTGCTAATGTATCCCCAGCAAAAATAAATTCGTAAGTGGAAAATGATCTCTTTATCTTTTTTAAAAAATATAGCTCCTTTTCTCTGTGCTTTTCTTGCTATAATTTGTGAGTTTTGTTAGATGTTGCCTTTGTAGTTTAATTACATGCTTTGTTCAGATTTTATGTTCTTTTACTATTTTTTCTTAAGAGACAGAATTTTAAAAGTGTTTTGCTGATTTGTGTCTGTGAAAAACAACAATTATTGGGATGATCCATGAGCTGTATCCTATTTTCACAGTTTTAACATGAAGTCATCATATCGCACTGCAAATATTTTTCTAATCAATGACTGATGACACTTCCATACTCTTCTTTTGGATAGTTTCTCCCACTGAGAAATTACATATGGATCCCTTTTACCCTATCCAATCATTTGCTTTCATTGTTCAAAGATGAAACTTATATCATCCCTTGATACAACTCTGCATTATTTATCTGCTTAAACTACTATTTCTATGCAATTTCCAATATATTATCATTTGCAAATTTAATACTGTTTACTTCCCCTCTTAAATCATTTATGCTGCTATGCATGGTCATTGCAAATACTGATTTCTTTGTAATAAAACTTTTGGTCCAACACATTTTTGTTTACCATTAATATTAGCTTGCAATCCTTCTGAAATTAAATTGATCTCATGAGAACAGATTCAAAAGCTTATCTCTGTCTTCTGTTGACCTCCCTTTGTTAACTTTTACCAGTTTCCAGCATGTTTCTCAAATTGCATTTTCATGCAACATTTTTATTCCCCGTTCGATGTTTGGATATTGGTTTCCCTTGTACTCTGGGTTGTGTAGCCTATTCAATACTCATCATTTGACTTGTGTCATCCGAGAGAGTCAGGCAAGCCACCCTTCCATGCCAACACACTAACTCCTATTGTGGGAGGTATGGGCATGATTGCAATTTTTCCATGTCAAGAGCGATTTGAGAAACTGCAAGAGAATTGGCCATTTGCAAGAACGCTGCCCAGGGGACACCTGGATGTTTTGATGTTTTATCATCTTTGTGGGAGGTTTTTCTCATTTCCCCATATGGGGAGCTGAAGCTGACAGAGGGAGCTCATTCATGCTCTCCCTGGATTTGAACCTCCGACTAGTCGGTCTGCAGTCCTGCCGGCACAAGGGTTTAACCCATTGCGCCACTAGGGACTCCATAGTTATGCTGTCACCACCAAAAGAGCACTGGAAAACTTTAATCAATACTGTGAGCTACCTAAGATCCCATGTCAGGAGAAAGGAAGGATATTAATCAATTGATAGTCAGTTAAGAGAAGTTTGGGTATGAACCATTGAACCAACAATACCTTTATTATAACAGAAGAAAGACAAGTGGCTTACAATTTACTCAGTGTACCGAAGCATGTGGTTTCAGTTGAGCACTATCTGACGTGTTGATCAAATGAACAACTGTCTGCCTGTCCTGCCCAACTATATATATACCTAATCTAAATCCACTCTCACGACTAATAGTAACAAGAAAATGATACTTGCCTATTCTCTCTCATTCCCACGCATTGCCTCTCAACTATCTCTGACAGGCACCAGTATTCAAACGTTCTCTTTCAAATTATCCATCAATCATCAGCTACCTTTAATGCTGTACATACACTTTTTCCTCTTCCCGGCAGACCACTTACCACAAACTACTTAATATATCATACACAATTATATGCCACAGAACATAACACCTTATTTAACTCACACGGTATATAAACAACATTTATGCCGACTCCAGGATATGCATTCATTTATTTTATGTTATATCCACTTGCATGGAAAGACTTTTCGGTTCTTTCAAGCCTTTGGAAGGTGACTATTACAAAAAAAATATTTTAATTAGGCTATGGTTTCGTATTGGTGTTTTTATTATTGCTATTATTTTTCCACTTTCTTTAAGAAACTGTGTTAAGCTATTGTTTTGATGTAATTGTTTGCTTATTTTTAAAGTTTGTACTATCCATCATTTGACTTGTGTCATCCAAGAGAGTCAGCTGTTATAGATCTCTTATTGGAAGAAATATATATATATGAATCCGGATTGAATGAATGTGTTCAAAGGATTTTTTTTGTGTAATTCTGCAGATATAAGAGTTATGCTCAAGTCTGAAATTACCCAAATCTAGAGTTGTCATCATGAAAATTAGTGACAGCTTCTGTACGTTTTATACTTGTGTGGAAGAGACAATTCAAGCAGGTCTTGCATGCCATACAACTAAGTATCAAGTGACACTTTTTGAAATCCCTGCTTCTTCATTAAAGCTACATGAGGTATCTCCCATTTTCACCCTGGAAAACCTATGTTAATCTGGTATTTCCAAATAGGATGAGAAGGACAGTAGGAAACTAAAGGTGTCACTTTTCTTGCATAAAGATTGGTACCCAAGTACTTGGGTGATGGCGTTCATTGGTATTAGAGCCAGAAAAATATTTTAATTAGTCAGAAATTGACATTCTGCCAGTAAAAGTAACATTTCCATTATAAGAATTTTTTCTTACGCTCTAGTTGGTATATAGGATAACTTAAACCTGTGCAGTCAACTCATACTACAGCTCACCTCTCTGCCCTCTTTTCCCTTCACTAAGTACCAGACTTCTTACATGACTGATTTAGACTGGAACTTTTGTTGTTGTTTGGAGAAATGGAGTGGAATGGGCTTTATCTGTGGTTAAATGCTGTTGTGTATTAGTGTCATCTGAGTCACATGTTGTCCTTTTCCCTTCCTTCCTTCCTTCCTTCCTTGCTGATTTCCTAAATCACTTTTTCCACTGATGCTATGATTACAAAATGGTTTGTTGAAAGCCAAATTTTACAATGCAATATTTAATCCAAAGCACACCTCATTGGCACGCTGTTTTCCAGTTTTTTAAACTCATTAATTAGTTTAACTGGATGAAACTAAAGGCCATCTATTCCAGAAGTCTTTCACCCACAATGGCCAACCTGAAACGTCCACAAGCAGGTATGAGAACACAGCCTTCTCTTGTAGATGTTCCCAAGGGAATGATATTCACAGAGCATTCAACCCCAAAACTAATATTTTCTGACATATTGACAGCCTTTGGTTCCATACTCATAAAATAATAATCTAAAATATTTTTTTTATTTTCTTCAATTTATATTCTGCCCTTCTGTCAAAAAGGACACTCAAGGAGCTGACAAGAATGAAAAACAGTTGTACATAACAAAATAATGATGCCGATGATGATGATGAAAAACAACTAGCGGGTGCATTAGACATTTAAGTAAATTATTACAATGCACTTTTTGTAGACCTGCCCTTGAGTATGACACAGAAAATCCAAGTAGGGCAAAATGTGGAAATTAGCCTTTTGGAAGAAACACACTCATCCATGTATTGTTGAAAGATTTCATGGCTGGAATCACTGGGTTGTTGTAGGTTTTTCAGGCTGTATGGCCATGTTCTAGAAGCATTCTCTCCTGACGTTTCGCCTGCATCTATGGCAGGCATCCTCAGTGGTTGTGAGGTCTGCTGGCAACTAGGAAAATTGGGTTTATACAGTCATCCATGTTTAAGGTATAAAGTAGACTATCATGTTCAAAGGCCTGAACAGTTTAGAAACTTATCTTTGAGGGAGCATCTCTCCTTATATACCTATCCACCAACTGCCTAAATTGGCAGAGGCAATTAAATTAATCCTCTTTCAGCACACTTTCAGTTGCTTTTTAAATGTCTCAGCCCCCTTTCACACAGCTGAATAAAATTCCACATTTTCTACTTTGAACTGGAATATATGGCACTGTGGACTCAATCAATCAAAACTTTATTACGGTCACAGACCAGCACAAAGTGGGCACAAGCGCCCTAAGAGGAGAAGGACAACTCCCCAGTAAACAGTTATTTAAAATCAGACTAGAAATCAGTATAAAAATATATTTTAAAAGACAGGATATTGTTGCCTTACGAAGTCAATCATCACCCGTCTGATATTAAGGGCAGCAGCACAGAACTTAGCAACACTGTAAGTCATTGCAGTGTTAGAGTCCGAAAGCAGCAGGGTGGAATAACATCTTTCACTGTGCCCCGGGTTCATTAAAAGCCATGGCCCAATAAGATTGGATCTAAGATATCTGTAGAACATGCATTGAAGAAGCATGTGCTCAGTTGTTTCCACATGACCAGACCCACAGGGGCATAGTCTCTGCTTGAAGGACTCAGATAACCCAGTTCAAAGCAGATATTCTGGGTTATATGGCTGTATGGAAGGTCACTCCATTCCTTTTGCCTTCTCCCAACTTCCTGCTTTGTCTCCAGCATAGTTCAGTAGCTACAAATTTTGTTCAAAGTGAAAAAGTAGTTAGCGTTCAATTAACATAGGGCAGAGTGGAAAAAGCAAACTGCTGCAGCCTCTTCTAGATTTGTATGTTTTCCCTCATTAATACATTTTGCCATCTTTACTATATGCTGATGCTTAGTCACAAACATCCCAGTTTTCACTTGTGAAAATTTAGAGACTATTGTATGTATACCAGTCAGTCATTAATATCCCCATATGCTGCCATTTACACTTTTGATTTGGATCACTGTCTTTTTTTAGATATACCAAGCCACTGGATATGGTCAGCGCGGATGAACCCAAGTTCTAATACTCTACTTTGTGTCTTGCACTACCCAGGACTTCTGTGGTGCCTCTAGCAAACTTTGGTCCTCTGGATATTTTAGATTCCAGCTTCCAGACTTCCTGACTGTTTTGCCAAATCAGTGAAGGTTTCTGGGATTTGAAGTCCAAAATACATGGGGGATCAAAGTTTGTGATGCACAAAAATCAGTATGCAGGTTTTAAAGGTATATTAAGGAACAATAACACTGGTCTGGGAGAGAGAGGAGTATGGCTTGCTTGTTTTTAGCAACAAATCTAAATCTTGTACAGTCTAAATCCACATCTGTTTGTGACTGTGAGACTAATAAGAAATAGGTATGTATTTTGGCTAAGATTCTCAAGCCGTTCCCAGCAGATCCAGAGAAATGATCCTTACCCTATTTGCCATAGAGCAAGCTTTCCTTGGAGTATAATAGAATAACGCTTGTGTGGACATAGCAACCAATTGTACTGGATAATAAGGAAGACATTATTTTGGTAGAGTTTGAGTTGGCTGAATTTTCATGACACCCCCCCCCCAAACTGTATGAAATGTCTCTGTAGTTGTGTTTTGATCCTTTTCCAAATCAGTGAAATTTATTTTTTTAAAAAAAGAAAGAAAATAAATTGCTTATGAAATTTCCCCACACATCCACATCGTTTATTATCTGTGCTTGCTATAGGTCTAAATGTATAACTCCTTTTTCTTTTTTTGGATATTTGTATTTGAATAGATAAACACAAAAAAGAAATATGTGTAGTGAATGAAAAGTTTCCTAAAGTTTCATTAAAATCTGGATCTTGAGGATTCTAGTGCCCTCTAGTGTATTTCTGGTCTTTTACAGTTTTCCAGCTCAATTGCCTCAGTATGTGAAATATTTGCACTTTATCTGAACAAATTCTCCTATATGGGTCTGAAACATGGGTCACCTATCGCCAACACCGACGACTCCTTGAACACTTTCATCAGCGCTGTCTTCGCATAATCCTAAATATACACTGGACTGGCTATGTGATGAATGTTGCTGTCCTTGAGCAAGCAAGGATCATCAGCAGGGGTCAATAGCATCATAACCCATGCTATTGAGAACACAGATGCGCTGGGCAGGGCACGTCTCTAGGATGGAGGACCACCACCTCCCAAAGATACTACTCTATGGTGAACTTGCCACGGGTCAGCGCAAGAGAGGCACCCCCCAAAAAAGATACAAGAACTCCCTGAAACAGCATCTCAGGCTGGGCCAGATTGATCACCAACAATGGCCCACCCTGGTCGCACATTGAGAGGCATGGAGATGCACTATCCACAATGCTGCAGCCTCTTTTTAGAAGTCACGCTGAATGAGTCTCGAAGAGAAACAGCAATGCAGAAAGAATCGCAAACTGGAAAGAACATCACCATTGGAGACTTTCTGCTGTGCTTTTTGCAAAAGGACTTGCCTATCTCAGTTCAGCCTTTTTAGTCATCAACGCACTTGTAGAAAGCATGGGATGAGTCCTTCCTAAATCTTTGTTCGCGAAGAAAAGCCAATGATGATGATGAGATCTGAACACATATACGTCATTATATGAAGTGGGCTACACCAATCACAAAAAGAAGTTCACACAACTTCCAGGTCCAATGTGACCAGAGCACAGTGACCCCAAGCAGTAGAAGTATAGCAATAATATGAGAATTGAGCTCAATTCCACCCTGATTAGCGATTTCAGGACTGAAGCTAATATTCTAAAACAAAACCTGATGGATAGAAGATATCCTTAAAGAACCCTTAATCAAGCCTTAGCCAAAGTGGAGAACCTTACCCACTCCTCCCTGTTTTCTAAAAAACAAAAGACCTCGAAGGACCGAATTATTTGGCCTTTGAAATACACCACACACTCAAACAAGATTGTAAAAATAATTAAATATCTCTGGCCTATCATTAACTCAATTCCAGGATTAGAACAATATCCGATGGTTGCTTACAAAAGAAGTGAAAATCTTAAACAATTATTAGTACATGCGGACCATCGCCTCAAACCCACCTCTAGCATCCCCCTGCACACGAGCCCTTGCGGGCACTGCTCCATTTGTAAACACATCAACATGGAGACCTTTATTATTAGTCCTTATAATCAGAAGAAATTCTTTGTGAAATCATGGGCAACGTGCAGTTCTAAAAATTTAATGTATTGTTTACAATGTTCCTGTGGAAATCTCTACCTGGGAGAAACGGGGCGTGAGTTACGCGTCTGGACTCAAGAACATAAATCGCGCTTTAGGACACGCTATGATAACTCCTTATTGTATCAACACTTCAAAGAATACCACACATGTGAAGAGTTTACTATTAGAGTGTTGGAAAGGATAGAACCCAAACCCCACCAGGAAATCAAAAAGAAATTGCTACAACTTGAAAAAGACTGGATTTTAAAACTATGCACAGAAACCCCTCGAGGGTTAAATGAAAAACTGGCTTTAAATGAACTTTTGTTGTAATTAAACACCTGTTGCTACTCCCTTTAAATAAGGCTGCTCTGACCGGTTTGTGTTGTCCGCTGAAGATCTTTAATATAGTGGCTGTGTCCACACATAATAGAATATTGAACTTTGAAGGTATGTGTGCATATATATATATGTGTGTGTGTGTGTG
Source organism: Anolis apletophallus (assembly GCA_030556195.1). Taxonomy (NCBI): domain Eukaryota; kingdom Metazoa; phylum Chordata; class Lepidosauria; order Squamata; family Anolidae; genus Anolis; species Anolis apletophallus. The sequence continues at coordinate 83,945,331 of JARBWK010000009.1, forward strand.
CTCTTTGTACGGTCTAATGGTTTTGTCTTGTTTATAGAGTCTGTCTTCCTATAATTGAGATATGTCTATAAAGCATTATTATCTTTTATAATTCCCCAATATGGGGATAGCTTTACATTACATATTGGTCTTCATTGACTATACTTACTGTTTGTATATATTCTTACAGATCGGACCCTATGCACTTGAACATGAATTTGATTTAATCGGTCCACGGTCCAGATGAAGCATTTAGCAAACCAGATAGCGCATGTTTAATTTTCTATATCCGTCGACCGTTTTGAAGTAGACACCACCCTTACTTTAAGGACTATATATCTCGTGGGCACTGTCCCTTTAAAATGTTTTTTTTGGCTGCTACTTCTTGGAACCTTTACTACTGAAACTTGTATGTTTCCTGGATTATTATTTCATTGTACTGCATAGCCCATATTGTTGGGATTTAATGAAAAAATCAAGTATTTCAAGAACAATATAATTTTTTGGAACAACCCAACTGGGACTCTGTCGTTTGTTTTGGATTTATCGTACAAGACACTACCGCATTTGTTTTTGTATCCAAATTATGAACAAGATAGATTCTGTAAGTTTGTATTTGTTTGTGTGTGTGTATAGGTGCACATACACAAATACACACACACAAGCTTTGAGCAGAATAGGAAAGGATTAACCTTTTCCACATGATAACTCTTCAAGGAGTGAATTTCCCTTCTGAGGTGTAGATTTCTCTCACTTCCTGCTGTCTCGTCCCCGTTCTTAACAATGAGTCATGTAAGTCAAATGTTTGTAACTTGAGGACTGCTTGTAACTTTTTTTGTAAGCAAGCTATATAGACATCATATGTGTGGTTCCTAAAGAAACCATCACCACTGTGACATTTAATGAGCAGATTGCTCCATTTTGTAAAATTACATGTTTCTCTGCAGACTTCAATTAAGCAGATTTATCCTGGTGTAGTTGCTGACAAAGCACAGGATTTTAAAAGACTTACAAAAACCTTCATACAAACACTATTAATATATCCTCTTAATAATAGGTTTTCTCAACCAAAACCCATATTGCATTTTGTGAAAGCTTCTTTAAATTTCATTCAAAATGAATGAAAATAAATACATTTTGCTGAATTCATCTTCTTTTTGTTTATATAGTGTTAACATTGATGTTACCAAATGTTCCTCTAGCCTGAGGTGTGGAGTTATCAAGAAAATACATTTCCACAATTCTGATTTTACACTACATGTGATTTATTTAATTTTTAAAGGCAGTAGTAGACCTGAATGTCATATGGTATGAGATGGAAGGAGAGGCCCTTCTGTCTCCCCTTGTGCATGCAACTCTGTGACATCCACTAACTGCTATAATTCCATCTGATTTTTTACCAAAATTGTTGCCTCCTTTTCTTTTCTTTGATTTTCCTTGTACTGATCACATAGATGAGAAAACATTTTTGTGGCATTTTGATCTTTACTATTCTACATATATCCAGAAATTCCAGCAGTGAAGTCTTTTCTGTATTCATTTGATGTTAACATTCTAGTATAGGCTATAAAAGTCATTTTCCCCTCCAAGGAGTATCTAAATAGCTCGGAAATTGAACAATTCGCAGTCTGAGTGGGGATTAGAAATGGGATAAAGATGCAATGGCCAATTTTGTTAACTCTTCTTCAATGGCAGTTGACTATGTATTGCTGCCACAATGTCATACTTAGAACAATTTATTCAAATGATTCAATTTAATGCTCATAGTTTTTATAAAAAGATTATGGAACGTAAGAAAAAATGATCTACACAAGTATTTCTGAAAATAATATTCTCCAGTGTTTAAAATGTATAGTGCACTGGAGATTTTCTGTCAAAATTCTCCTACATATAAAATCTGAACAATATCTAAGACATAAGTAAAATGGGACCCTACAAAGCACTACTACAAACAAAATCCCACCACTGTTGAAGAAACTGCACAACATTATCCCACTATTCAGAGAAAATGAACGAAACATAAATCAAACAAACAGCTTTACATAAAGTAAGATGGAAATCATTTTCACTCCAAAACAATACTTAAGCCCATTTTTCAAACTAGTTATGCATGGAGTTCACATGTTTATGCATTTATAAAATATTTTCATATTTTATAAATGCACAACATCACCCCACTGCATATTCTATGCCACTGCCCTAGGGGTAGAAGATTGGGCAACCTCACATCTCAGTCCTTATTCAGTTCCTTATAACATGATACCACATGATTTCATTGTGAGATCTGGCATAATCTGCCTTTGGAATATTGTTAAGTATATTCGTACACAATTTGAAGCTTGTCTTCACCCTGTTAAATTTGTTTTGGAAGCTTTGCTTCACTGTCTTGTATTGTATTGTGTTGTGAGTTGCTCTGAGTCCCCTTCGGGGTGAGAAGGGCGGCATACAAATAAACGGATTGATTGATTGAAATTCAAGGAGTATATGATAGTATCTGTAGGTATGTAGTAGCTCTGGCAGAACAAGAGATACCCTCATGTAAGGTGGAAGATTTAAAGGGGTATCTTTACTCTACCTACTATCACCAACTACCCGGTATATTTTCCTGACTCACTACCATTGCACAGTGCAACTACCAGCCTGTTGTTGTTGTTGTTGTGTTGTTGTTGTTATCATACTTATTTATACCACACTTTATCTCCCCCGAAGGGGACTCAAAGCAGCTTAATATAAAAGATTCAGAACAAACATTTAAAATATACAAATATATGAACATTAAAACAGGATCAAATTTAAACAGTACTTAAGAATTCCCAGTTAAAAATTATTAAAGCAAATTCAAAGTTTAAAACCACAGCACCCCCTGAAATGATCTTAAGAAAGATCATCTTTTAAAGCCTTTGAAATAAAAAGGTTTTAGCCTGCTGCTGAAAGGACAGCAAGGAGGGGGTCGGTCTGTCTTCCCTGAGCAGGGAGTTCCAGAATTGAGGGGCAGCCACTGAAAAGGCCTGCTCTCTCATTCCCACCAACAATGCTTAAGATGGAGGTGGGACCAAATGAAGAACCTCTTCTGAAAATCTCAGAGTCTGGACAGGTTTGTAAAAGGGGATTCTGTCAGCCAAATACCCTTTAATGGACATAATCAGAATTTTGAATTGTGCCCAGAAACAGACTGGAAGCCAGTGGAGCTGCTGCAACAGGAGAAGGGAGGTGGTTGTCCACTCCCTGCTGCAACCTGGCTGCAGCTCTTTGGGCCAGCTGAAGTTTTCGAGCACTCTTCAGAGCACATTACAGTTATCCAGACAGGATGTAACTAAGGCATGTACCACCATGGCCAGATCTGGCTTCTCAAGGAACAGGCGCAATTGGTCCTGGCCACCTCCGATACCTGGTAATCCAGGTTCAATGCCAAGTCCAGGAGGACCCCCAAACTGTGAATCTGTGTCTTCAGGGGGAGTGTAACCTCGCCCAGCACAGACTGAATCCCTATTCCCTGGTCTGCCTTCCAACTGACCAGGATTACTTCTGTCTTGCCTGGATTAAGTTTCAATTTGTTTTGACCTCATCCAATTGATTACTGATGACAGGCAGTAGTTTAGGGTCAGGACAGCTTCCTTGGCATTAGGTGGAAAGGAGTAATTTTATCTCTCGCTTTAAGGAAATCTCCTCCAGAATAAGAAAGTACTAGTCAAATATTATCCAGAGGCCTATTGACCAACAGCAAGTAGCCACATTTCTAAAGTTTGTAGGATAAGCAAAAAGGGGATAGTAACATGTTTCATTCTAAAGTCACCACATTTCTTTAGATTGGGGGTTTCATATTTGAATACAGAAGTGAGGAAATCACACAACATGTCAGGGAAAAGAAATGATCCTTAAATCATTCTGGACTTGCTGTACAATGAATACAGATAGGTATGTCTGTGGGGAGGGTCAAGCTGTTAAATTAAAAACAAACACCACACATTATCAGTGCCTAACATGTAGTATCATTATTGTTTCCCACAGGCTTTTGGAAATCATTTCGTTTCTCTTAATGACAGCTGGGTAGCATTTTGTGGTTGCAATTCCTCTAGTCCAGATTCCAGTCACTCTTCATTCTTCCCATTACCTTAAAACAGCAAAGGCATTTCTCAGTAAGAGAAACAATACTTGTTGGCAAGAAAGTGCAAAGTAAATCTTCAAAGGCAAACAAAGAATCATTCTTTAGATGCTATACACATGAGCTTGGGTGGGGAAAAACTGTGGATATTATACCTCATATTGTGATTGTGTTTAGATTATATTGCCATTATACTATTATTCTTTTTAAAATTAATATATAGGTGTAATTAGAATTATTGTCTACATTCATAACATCTATATGGTAAAAGATCATTGTTCCATGGGTTTTATATCCATTTACTATAAGTCTTTACCAATTAGTTACAGATAATAACAGCCAAAAATACATTTTAACTATATTTTTAATCCAGACTTTCTTATTCATTCCTTAGGATTCAAGGGAAACTTTCTTTTTTAACCTGGCACTGTAGTAGTATTAGTATTAGTAGTAGTGATTTTATTCCTTACCTGCCTCTCCTTGTGACTAGAGTTAGTTTACAACACTCAAAAACATAATCATCTAAAAATTATTTAAAATACACGTATTAAAACATATTTCTACAAAATGCATATTAAAATACACAGAACAAAGATTAAACATAAGATGCAAGTTTAATTTTTATGATTAAAACTGGCTGGGTAGGCCTGCTTGCAGAGATAAGTCTTCAAATATGTGTTAAATTCCTACAGCTCATTTAGCTGTGGAATCCCTTCTGGCAGGTCATTCCACAATTGTGGGGTGGATGTTGAAAAAGTCATCTGGCTGATGGTCACCAGTCAGGTTTTGTCCGTCTTGAGTAGGTACCTCCCAGAGGACCTAAGTGTTCCAGACAGATTGAATTCGGGAGAAGGTGATCCTGTAGATAACCTGGACCCAAACCATGCAGGGTTTTGAAGGTCAAAACCAACACTTTGTACTTTGCTCTGAAGCTAATTGGTAACCAGTGGAGTAACTTTAATATAGGTGTAATATTTCATTCCTGGATGTTCCTGTAACCAAATCTGACTGCCGTATTTTGAAGAAACTGGAGCTTCCAAATTTGGTACAAAGGTATCGCAATGTAGTCCTGGGGTTTAGTCCCTACAACCCACTCAGTCTTTTGGGCTGACACAGACATTTTCAATGTCTTCCTAGTAGCCCCACTAGAAAAAAAAAGAATGGGAAAACATGCAAACACAAATATTGTTCCTACATAGCACTACAGCTTACCACTTTGAGCAAAATATATCACTGTTTCTCCTGGTGATAGAAGAAGCTTCATACAAACACATTCCAATATGTGTGTTTTGTTGAAGCTAATCAAAAAGTTCTACACAGGATGGAAAATAGATTGAAATAATTTGTAGTACTGTGAAGTTTTGAACTGGCTTTCATTGCTACCTAAGAAATAAATCTTCCTTATAACACTCTTCATATATGGATTTGTTTTTTGTTTGTTTGTTTGTTTTGGGATATGCTGTCTAGAAAAGCTTTCATTACAGTGGCAATATATTTCTTTCTTAAATCTGTAGTCAAACCTTTTCTCATGTGTGACATACCTATTACTATTAAGGTTCAGTGTAAGGTTTTCTCATGTGTGACATACCTATTATTATTCAGTGAAGAGATGAATCAGTCTTATCAATGCCTTGGGATGGATGGATATATATATATATATATATATATATATATATATATATATATATATGAGTAAAGCCATCTTATCTCTCTTTTTACAGTACTTGGGATAAAGTAGATATAGCAAATGCATCTTAGTATTTTCCAAAAAGGATGCAACATAAATTCAGCAAAAACATAAGATTACATGCCTTTGGGCAAGCCTGTAGCCTATATATGCTGTATATATTTATCTTACTAAGAGAGAAATGTAATAAAAGAACATACATAATATGAACTATAGATTCATTAAATCAATAATTTCATATAAATTGATCTCACACCTCTATGTTTATCCATTATGTGACTTTTCATATGACTATGACTAAATCAATGGCCATTGGGATTGAATAACCAGTATGTGCATAAGTATTCCAATGTTGTCTGTCTTTTCAAGTGGTGTTAGGTTTGTGTAATTTGTCTCATTAAGCATTTTGTCTATTTAAATTTGCACATACTAAGGGGAGATAGGCTACAAATTCAGCTGCTAGAATGCAAATGAGATGCAATTCCCTTGAATCCAGAGGGATTACTGTACATGTACCTCGACTTGAGTTAACAAAGACCAGTTTATTCAGAAATTCCTAATTGAAAGTTGTTACTCTACAATGATTTGAGGGTATTGCACCGGTGACCCAAACCAATTAAGATTCTCCAAGCTACTCAGATTGCCTCACATTTAAAACTGCTGCCTATGATTCATCACAGATAATCAAGTCTGAAGAAAACACTTTCATTAAAGTATGCAAGGTAGTGTGTTGAAAGTAATGCCTGTGTGCCATTTTTTGCTGAAACTATTAATCCAAATGTGATGCTATTACACCACCAGATAGAGTAGTTCTTACATCACAACAGACTTAATTTATTTATGTCCAGGTTACATAACCATGGAAATGAAACAGAAGCAAAGAGAAGCCGTTGAGTTCTTGAACAAAATTGGCATTGAAGACAAACCATAGTGGAAGGTCATCAACAGCCAGTCACTGATTAAAACCAAACAGGTGGACAACATGATTTTGTGAAGAATGGTGTATGATTGCAGTGGTTCTCAACCTGTGGGTCCCCAGGTGTTTTCCTTCAGCTCCCAGAGATCCTAACAGCTGGTAAACTGTCTGGGATTTCTGGGAGTTGTAGACCAAAACACCTGGGGACCCACAGGTTGAGAACCACTGGCCTAAGAGAATATTGAATAACTTGGCCATGATCACAGCGCTATCAACCAGATTAGCTGCAACCTATAGAAATATGTGTGCCAGGTAGGTTCTGCATCAATTAGCAGCTGATTTGAAAGAGAAGAAATTACACACTAGTTTGGAGCTGTTGGAAACAATTGAAGCCCACAAGGGCACCTTTCTTGAGAATGTTTGCACAGGTGAAAAGACCTGTATGACCAAGAGTGGCAGTATTCCACTTCCTCTAGACCAGTGGTTCTCAAATGGTGGGTCCCCAGATGTTTTGGCCTTCAACTCCCGGAAATCCTAACAGCTGGTAAACTGGCTGGGATTTCTGGGAGTTGTAGCCAAAACACCTGGGGGCCTACAGGATGAGAACCATTGCTCTAGACCAGTGGTTCTCAACCTGTCGGTCCCCAGGTGTTTTGGCCTACAACTCCCAGAATTCTGAGTCAGTTTACCAGCTGTTAGGGTTTCTGGGAGTTGGAGGCCAAAACATCTGGGGACCAACAGGTTGAGAACCACTGCTCTAGACCAAAGAAATACAAAAACCAATGCTCAGCACAGAAGATTAAAATAAATGTTTTCTAGGGTGCCAAGAGGTTGATTTTGTTTGATTTCCTCAACAATAGTGATCATCAACTACTCCATTGTATCACTCTGGAAACTTTGGAAAGCTGTCTGTAAGTGGGGAAAATGCACAAAAGCAGAATAAAATTCAGCTACCACTGTGAATAATTCACAGTCCTCTGCTATTTTGGCATCATTACAGGTTCTTCAAAAATTAGATCGTCAGTGTGCCACATCTGCCTTCCAGCTCAATATGATGCCTTCAAGCATTCATTCATTTGTTTGGTTGGATGAAGGAAAGCTCTCGGGTATGGTGCTTCAATAATGTAGGTGAAATAGAAAATGATGTCTAAAATGATTTCATGAAGAATGTGTTAATGCTGTTATCATGGCTCTTGCTTGCCCTTTCTCTTGCTTCATGATTGGTTTACTTTAAAAAAAATTATTACTAATGCTGCCATGTCGGCCTACACAGCACATCCCAAGTCTTACATTAAAAGGTAGGAAGAGGAAACTGACTGCTCCAGTTCCACCATTTTTGATTTAGTTTGTCCTGTGAAAAACAAGGATGCTTACTAGCAGGTAATTATTCTGCTTGAATTCTTCAGCAATTTTCTTCCAGATGTGAGAAAGTATTTGAAAACCACAGATTTTTTTGAAGTCTATTCACAGTTTAGAGCTAATTCTGAACAACATTCACATGTGGTAGTTTTATGAAGAAAACAGCATTTTATCGAGAAAGAAACAACATTTTACTTCCCCGTTCTTGTATATGTCCCTTTTAAATCTTAGCTCAGTTAAAAATAATTTAGATATTTATCTGGGCTTCTTTAGACGCCTCTTATTTTTCTTCTTCATTGGAACTGTTTGAAATTATGCCTTCAGTATCTCACTTTTAAGAAAGCTCCTGTTTGTCAAGGTCCTGGGATTAGGGATTCAGCTATTTACAGAAATAGTGGCTGACTGTTCCCCTATTGTCTTATTCTTCTCAACAGATGCTCCATTGCTGTGAAATCATGTACTCTGATAGAGGATCTGGCCTCATATGGAGATCAAGAATAGAACAGTAACAAGCGAACAAGCACACTTTCACTCAGCTCATATAAATAATTAGATTCTAACACAATAGATATAAACTCACCAAAACACAGTATAAAAATTGAACACTAATGAGCATGTAAGCAAGTGCTTTCTCAATTCGCAAGCATAATTCCTCCCAGCCCATACAAGCAAACAGCCATACCCCAATAGAGACAACAACCTTAATCCAACACACTGTTCAGGGCTGGGGAAATTTAATCCAGTAATCTCTCTTCTACTGCACTACAAGACATCCTTGATGACCTTCCCTGTTAGCAGAGTTCCTATTTGCCAATCTTTACAACCTTTGGGGAAGCAGTATTTAAAAATAAATATTTTAGAAACAGGGAACTAAATAATCACTTGTCACTATAATGGCAATTAACTACTTTGGGAATAGAACTATAAAAATAACTAATTACTTTCAAAGTTAACCTTTCAAACTCTTTTTTGAACTGTAAACCACTGATTCCTAAGAGATCAATTTTGCATTTTAGACAATAAATTTCTAGCCATGATGAATGGCTGCATTTGAACCTGTAACCTTAAGAAATTAATCTTTGCCATTCTATCTGTACCAGAATGTTCCCCTAGCTTAAAATCAGAAAGAAGTGCTCATAAAAATGATTACTTTTCAAATGACTATATTTCAATAATGGAATGGTCATTGCTTTGGTATTTGGCTGCTCAGTCTCTTTATTACAAAGTATTCCTAAAGGGAAGAAAATGTAGGTGATCCCCCCCCCCCCCCAATAATTCCAATGAACAAGAAAGCATGAGTTGGATTGAGCATCATTATCTTTTGTCTTCTTTGTAACACTGAGGAAATTATTTTTGTCCTGATTGCTAATGGCTTCCAGAAAATTCCTGTGTGTTTTTGTTCAGACGCATAGCCTAGCTAATGAAATACGTATAAGAAATGGGGAGAGAAGCCAATTAATTCACAGCAGATAATACAACTGAAAAATTTAGAACAGTACATATCATTTGTTTTCTGTTACATATGAGACTTTTTGCATTAAATTGTTAAATTGGCTTTCATCAAAAAAGTTTTTTGCCATTTTGTTTGCATTTGATTGATAAGCGGTGACCTTGTTCATCATTAGGAGTTTAGTAATGAATCTGTTAATGTATTATTTCACTTGTTATGTACAGACACCTTATGCAGCGCAGCGTCTTTGCTTAAGAATGCTACCATACCCTCACCTTTTCCTATTAATAGTCAGTCATCAAAAGAGCAGCCTAAAATTAAAATCAAATACTGGGGGTTGTAGTAGAAAATGCATGCTTACAAAATGAAACTATACATTTTTTCCAGTGACAGAAGTGTCAGCAAATGTAAGCTGAGCTGGTAAGATATTGCCAACCCTCTGAGAGGAAATCAGGGTCTTTCCATCTGTGAACATACTTGTCATTGCTGTGTTCCCTTCTGAAAAATAGTATTATTTCTGTTCCTGTTGCATTGGACATTTAGAATTGCAGAAAGATACATGCAGAGTGATTTTGGCAAAGATGGATAGCAATACCAATAAAAGATATCAAGAAATGCATATAGAAAATTGATTCACATAAAGACCCTCCTGCAGTACTCTGTTTGGTTGCCAAGTAAATGTTTTACAGCTGGGAAAATATGAACCAAGTGCTGCATCATCTGGGTTAATCACAGGTGTATGTTCCCAGTGGCTTTATTACAACCAGTTGTTTTTTTTACAAAGAGAAGAAAAAATAATATATTCATAGAAAAAGTGAGATATTTTTAATCCATCAACCAAGTAAAATGTGTCTCAACACCACAACAAGATTGTTATGTCATAAAATGAACCCCATCTGGCTTTCACACTTAATATTTTCATGAAGAAATGTAGCTTACACAGCCAGGGCATGATTAGAATATACTACCTGGCAAGTTGAATGCTTAATTGGCTTAATTGTGCTGTTGTTGTTGTGTCTAAAAGTCATTTCTGACAGTATGACCATCATCAAGTATGATGTATGGCTATCATGGGGTTTCTCTTTGTAGAATTTCTTCAGAGGGAGTTTGCCATTGCATCTGAGAACTGAGATAATGTGACTTGCCCAGGTTTACCAAAAAGGGTTTCCATTGACTTGGTTCAAACATTGGCCTCTACAGTTCAAACCACTACACCATATTGGCTCTCTTAACATGATCAATGACACCCTTTTAAATCTTGAAACATGGTTCATATGTTCCCTCTCTACCTTCTCTTCTCCCAGGAAACATCCCCCAGGAAGAAAGGAGGAAGGAAAAAGAGAAAAAAGGAAGGAAGAGAAGGACAGAAGGAAGGAAGTGTGGAAGGGAATGGAGGGAGGGAGGGAAGGGAAGAGGGAAAGAGGAAGGAATGAGAGAAGGGAGGAAGAATAGGATGGTGAGAGAGAGGAGGGCCTGAGAAAAGAACCCAAGGGGCTGCATCTGGCCTCCAAGTCAGGGTTTGCCCATACCTGATCTAAAACCATGTACGCTTCCAGACAGAGCTAAAACCCACATGGAAATGGGTTAAAATAACCCACTTCCGCATGGGTTTTAGTCCCCACCCTCAACCCAAAACCCAAAACCCGGGCTATATGCCAACACAAGTCAAATTGGGATGACATGAAGCAAGCCACCCCTAAAGCCCCGGATTTCACCCCTAAAACTACCCAAAAGGGGCTAGTAACCATGGAGCCTGTCTGTAGTGTTGTCTTGGCTGGAGGAAATGGTGACTCGGGAGATGAGAGAGGGGCTGAGGGTAATCTGTCCTCTCCTCCACTCTTCCCATCTCCCGAGTTGCTATTTCCTCCAACCAGGAAGAAACTACAGATAGGCTCTGTGGCTGCCAGACCCTTTTGGGTACATTTTAGGGGTGAAGTTGGGAGCTGGAGGCAGGGGTGGGTGCCCTCTCGTGCCTTAAGGATTCAGAAGCCCAAAAGTGTGAACGTGATACCGAAAGTCAATCCCCACAGACCCAATACCTCATGAGACCCAGATCTTTCATTAAGGTCCAGATTTGATGAGGTATTTAATTAACCCGTTTACTCCCCATTAATTCACTTTTACCAGAAGCATCCTGTCTCTGGTAAAACCGAGACAGGATCCAGGTTCAAATCCTGTTTGAATGTTGAACTAGAACACCAGGTTTTGAAAATCCACTGAGTGACTGTGGGGTCCCCTATTTTGGATTCCACTCCTGCCTGTACCAAATGTGGAGAGTTCCCCCTTCATGTGAAGATTCAACCCTTTGCCCCATTATTGTATACAACAAGTATACCATGAGATTTTACTCAAGCAATCCCACCAGTGTACCAACTTTGAGGACCCCTCTCAGGCAAATCACTGTATGGGTTCTTACTCTTAACCTATGGAACTGTTGATTCAGTGTAAATGCCCTTAAGGTTCATATAAGGATTTATACTATTTTTTATCCACAACAGGACACCACCCTTTCACCATCAATGCTGCCACCACATATACCTTGGTAGGAATTCTGGAGGCCAAAGAGTGTTTAGAAACAGAAACAAAACTTACAGAAGTTAAGCATAAAACAATAGAATCGCACTACACTTTCTTCTTCTTTCAAGATAAAACAGTCCCTTACTTCAAACAAACTCCTTCCTCTGACTCCAACTCTAGCCTCACAAAATGCCCCCTGAATGATCTTTCCCTTGCAAGGTCTCAGGCAAACCCCTCATCTTGCCAAACTCAAAATCTGACTGCCATTCACTAACTGCTCCGTGCAAATCTCCTCACATTTTCTTTCAATCAGCAACCACTCCAACACCCAATTCTCTCCCCTCCTATAATAGCTACTTACCTCATACTCAAATCAAGCAACCTAATCTTTTTCAAGATTAGGATTTTTAAACCAAAAATTAGAAATGTTTTCCAGTAAACTACACTTTTAAATCCCCCCCCCCCCCCGAAAAAGCCTGAGTTTTCCTAGAACGGGGTAAACAGGGGAGAAATAACACTGGTACCCAGAGAGAATATGAGGAGCCCAATTAGACTAGAGAATGGGAGGTATATGCAGCCCTTTGACATCTGTGATATACGGGTTTATAATTACGGGAAATGGACCACAGTGCACTGTTTTATGAATCTGCCCCTCTTGGAGTTCTAAAATATTTTTTTCTGGGCTATGGATTCCAGGATGCTCCATTAGATAAAAGAAGGGCTTTTTCAACAACCATACATCTCTTCTTTAAGTGTTGTGTTAAGTAGAATGCTGAAGGTTTTGGGTCCACTAGCTAGAAGTTCTGTTGCTTGATGAATAATTGCCATCATATTTTTTAATTGAAGGAGAACAACTATTGTAAAATGTTTAACATACAAGTGTTGTAAATTCATCATCATCTGACCATAAGATGTTTTGTCTATAGTCTAAATAATGCAAATAATACTGGTGATTCCATAAGCCCAAACAAGCATTATTTAGACTATAGAAAAAACCCAAATATACCCAAAGTATACTTTTATGGTCTAAATAATGCTTGTTTAGGTTTTTGGAATCACCACTATTATTTTCTAAGATTATGAAAGCACAACTTCTCTTACCAAGATTTTCACCCGAAACATAAAATACACAAGCTGGAAATGATTTTCTGGTGCCTTCTTCAATCAATATGCTTCAACTTGCCAAAAATAGTATCCATGAGAGACAGGGTACTGCTCTAGATAGATTGTTGTTTACATTTGCCTTTGATATTCTTATTTATGTCAAAGCATCAAACAGAAGAAGAAAATGAATTTTAGCTTTCTGAAGATATGGGACAAGCAAGGTCCCAATTCTAATTTTCAGAACTGCTAACAACTTTTTCACATCAATAAATGTTGAATTTCCATTATTTTGGATGACAAAACTAATACAGCTAATACTTTTCTTCCTTTAAAATGCATGTTTCATGAAAGCAGCATGCTGGTAAAGAGTTGGAAAGTTTCAAAATGTTTTTGACATTTGGAGTTTTAGATTTCAAGTATTGCACTTCTAGACAGATCTCCAAATTTGAGAACCCCTAAAGATTTTATCACAAATCCTCAATTTTCACTAGATATAAGGAATTATGTTTATGCCTGAATTGGATATTTGCGAACATGGAACATGGAAATAATAAAGGTTTGAATTTGTTTCAACTCATTGGTTTGTGGCTAACCTAATGTTTACTCTTATTGATAGTTATTTCTTCCAGTATATGCCTCTTAGAAATGTCACCAAATCTCATCATTCCCTGGCTCAGAATAAAAACCTCAGTAATTCATAATATTCACATTCAGTCCAAAGCAAATATTCTGACATGATGATGCAATTGGCATGTTGAAGGAATGAATCTAAGTGGTTTCATAACTGGGCTAAGAAATAACCACGCCAATAAGAAATGCACTTATCTCTCCTATAGAACAACTGATTTCATAATAAAACATATGGGAAGTGCAACAGAACATATATAAACAGTCTGGCTTGTTATGATGTACATTTAAAGAAAAAGCAGTATCTTGTGATCATGATAAGCAACATGTATGTTAGGGAGGAGTAGGACTTCCATGTGTTTCCATACAAATAGATGATGGATATTTTTGTTGTTGTTGTTATTTCATTTCCCCCCCCCCCCCCACATCGTGTTATTTCTAAGTGCCATGGAGCTACAGGGAAGCCTCCTGCTTTGGTTAAAATGCTGTTTCTTCCATTCGGAAATAAAATGGCATGCAAACGTGATATTGCCATCCCACCTCCTCAGGCTACCTGAACCTGGGGAGCATGGGATGGCTGCAAATACTGCCATCAGGAATAATGCATGATGATCCGCAATAACAATTTCCACAGCCATAGCACCAGCAAAGGTCTGAATATTCCTGGTGTTTTATTAACCCAGGATAAATTTGCAGTAACATGTATCCTGGGTTACATCACGTTAACCTGGGACATCATTTGGAAGCCTCAGGCTAATGTGATTACTGTCACATATTATGTGGTAGCGTAGATGGGCCCTGAATAATCCTCACCTATGAAAGTCCTATCAAATTCATGCAGCCTTTTAAAGTTGGCAAGTGACTTAAAAGCATCTGTATGCACTCATTGCTGTTACCAGTATCAAGAATCACATGTGTAACAGCAGAAGTTTGTCATGTAATTTTGTCTTTGAGTGTATGTATGCCTCAAATTCATAAGTTAATGCCCCCTGGTTCTGGAACTACAGGAGACTATGCCAGCATGATACAGCATTTTCAGAGGCACAATGGGTTGTGCCAGCAAGTCTGCTGACTGACAAATCAGCCGTTTAAATGTGGGGGGGGGCAAGTTGAGCTCCCTCTGTCAGCTCCAGCTCCCCATACAGGGGCATGAGACAAGTCTCCAACAAGGATGGGAAAACATCAAACATCTGGGCATCCCCTGAGCAACGTCCTTGCAGACGGACAATTCTGTCACACCAGAAGTGACTTCCAGTTTCTCAAGTTGCTCCTGACATGGAAAAAAAAGCATTGACTCTGCGGATCCAGGTTCAAATCTTGCTCAGACATGGAAACCCATTGGATGTTCTTGGGCAACTCTCACATACTCTGCCTCCCTGAATAAATCGTTTTAAAAGCCTAGCAAAACCATGATCACTTTTGTTTTAGAGTTGTTACAACTCAGAAATGGCTTACAGGCAAACAACATTTTTTCTCTCCTTCTATCAGCATGTAAATACAGTGTTGTAGATGAGCCTTCGAGTACTGCTGAAAGCATGGAAGTTGAGGCTAGAAGGGCAAAACGGACTACTCAGGAGCAGGAGTCTGCTGGGGAACAACAGAGGAAACAGATCTGGCAGATACTTACTGATCCTACTGATGTAGATTCCTTTGAGGGCTTTTCAAGGGATGAGGGGTCTGGTGATGAGGAGTCAACTATGGGAAGTGTGGATGAGGATTCAGAGAGTGTGTCTAGTGATATGGATTGGACCAAAGTACGTGATGTTTGTGCTGAAACAAATAGTAGTGATACATTTGGTGTTTTTGCTGGGGATGGGACTTGGAGAACAGATGATCAGTCTACATCATCGGGAGATCTAAGTCCTGGCAGAAGGAGGTCTGCATGGGTGGAGAAACATAGCTCTACACATGAAGCTGTAAGTGCAGCTGATGGGGCTAATGATGGGGTGCTGGCTCATTCCAGTTCTGATGAGGATATGTGAATAAAGGAAGGGGTTGGATCTGGGGTTCTTTGCAGTTGGCAAGGTGTTTTTGGGTGCCATGTTCTGCTGTTTGTATTGTGTTCCCTGGTTCCAGTATTCCTGTGGACAGCCTTTTGGATGTAAGTTGGATCCTGCGCTGCCTTTGAGGAACTTGTTATAATATGGGATGGGTTCCACACCACGTTTCTCCTTTTGGCTACACTTTGTATTGCTTCCTGTGTGCTAGTTGCTGCTGGCTGCTTCGTGTTTGCTGTTGTTGTCTTCACCCTTGTTTGACCTGGATTGATGTATCGTTGCTGACATCTTCTCCCTCGCTGTGACCCGGATTACTGTACCGTTGCTGCTTCTCTCTCCCTGATGACGACGCGATTTGGCTTTGTGTTGCTGTTTCTCCATTCCTGACCATTGGCCTGCATTGATACTTCTTCGCTCTTCAGTTTCACCTCCCATTTGATGACGATGACAGCGTGGACGACAACCAGTGCTTTTTCCTGTGTATTATTTAGTTTTGAGGTTTAATGTGGGTTATAGAGAGATATAATCCAGGTTTTGTTCATATGTATTCTTTTTGACCATTTGGTCATAGTTTTGCTTTATTTTGATTCTCACACTGAAGTTAAAGTGTTTTTGGCTTTATTTTGGCCATTTTTAGTTGACTGTGCTGTTTCAATAAACTCTTTTCCTTTGCTTATTGGTCTGGCTCTTTAAGGCTCTCTGTATTGCGACAGACAGACTCATTTTCATCCAGGGTGAATTTGGATTTTTATATGGATTTGGTTTTTAATTACCGTGTTCATTTTAATATGTCTTTTTAATTGTGTACCGCCATAGTGTTTTTAATTGAGTAATTTTATACAGAAATGTAAATGGATTCTTTCTTTTTTAAAAAAAATATACTGTTAACTGTGTCGAGCACTGTCTTAGTGACATAGTAGGACATAAATGTAATTAATAGATAAATAAATTGAAATTTAGGTGCAAAAAATATCTGGTTAGTTAGTAAATATCTGTCTAAGAATGTTTTCAAAGTCTGGTGGTGCTACTTAAAAGGTTTTGATGATCTGTCAGTCAGAACATATATGGGAAGGAAGGAAGATTGGCATATATCAACATTAAGCATTAAATTGTACCAACAGCATTAATACTGGCATTTTTCTGTATAGCTGGTGATTGACATTCTCTGGCTTCAGAGATAGATGCTATTCTCCATTCTCTGCACTATGTAGTTTCTTTGATGTTACTGTAGTTTCTCTCCAGTTCATGGTTTGTGAATGAAGAGAGTCATCTTTTCCTAGTATACAGGATTAGATGTTCCCAACAACCTAAAGGCTCATGCATAATTCTGATCAAATCAATGGAAATGGCTGCATTATGCAGAGAATTTCTTGCTTTTTTATCATTAGGTGCTTTTCCATTCAGTTTGATGCACTTAAAACATGACTTCATCCAGCTCAATACAGCTATACACTGTGGTGAAATGTAATAAAACATAAGACAGATATTGCTGCAACATGCCAATTGTTTTGTGTAGATATTGACTCATTGCCAAGATGCTGAATAGGGAAGCCTATTTTGTGGAACAAACTGGTCTTAAAAGGGGTCACTCAATTGATCGCATTACAATAATATGCTAAGCAAGATTGTTAATGTGTTTGTGTTACATAAATAAACACTTCATATAAGCTACTGTTTATAGTATTAATTGAAGCTTTAAGAGAAATAACACAACAGGGTTTCACAACAAAAATTATTTCAATCGCAAATTTTCACAAGCATGGAACAATATTGCTTGATCTTGTAATTCATTGCTGTATTATGGCATTTTGAGTGCCAACATCTGAAAAAAGATTATATTTAACTATCGTCTCTACTGTTGTGCTTTTTTTTTTTTAGAAACTGCACCCACCTGTTCAGAAATAATTCCCCATCTCCTCCTGGATTTCCAGGTTTACTCCAGATTTAAAAAAATAGCTGGGAAAGTGTGCACCATTCAGGAAACTCATTAGATGGGTAAAATTGTCCACCTTAAAACACTTGGACTTCAGTTGAGGCATGAAGCCCGTTGGCTCCCATCAACTTCCAGCAGGGCTCTGAGCCTCAAGTGAAGTCCAAGCATCGCAGGAGGCAGTGGCAGCAACACAGGAGGCTTCCATGTTGCATAGGAAACAATGGGGGAAAGCTGGGCAGTGACATTCCCCCCCCCCCCCACCACACACAAACACACAGGATTTGGTGAGTAGCAAAGTGGGCAATATGGGGTGAAGAGCAACGCCAAATTCACCACAATCCATGGCGAATCGGGGGGTGAATGTGATGAGGTTGGATGAAAGTCCACACCTTTCCAGGTATGGGGGTGTGCGACTGTCTCTTGGGATCACCTTCTCCAACCCTGAGGTTCAGTTCCCACAGCTATCCTTCATTTTCGGGTTCTGGAAAGGTGGGGGAGGGGGATGGCAGTGTCACCTTCCTCACCCCCTGTTTTAGGTTAAAACTTACTTTAGAAGCCTGCTGCTGTCCAAATGATGCAACAGGAGCTTGTTACCAGAGACCTGAAAACAGAGGCAGGCTTCTAAGATAGATTTTAGCCTAAAGCAAGGGGTGGGGATGGCAGCTGGTGGCAATCTGAGGTTTACCCGGGGGGTTATCTAGTCACCACCCACCTAAATGACAGAGTTTTGGCTGCATACCCAATAAAAAGGCATTTGGAATGCTGGTTTATACCAGGTTTTAAATCTGAGTGGAAAGGCCCTATGTCCTATAGCACTGCTCACCTGCCTGTGTGCATCACAATTTGGAAATAAGTTACACATTTAGCTAGGTTTCCCCTTGATATTAAGTCTAGTTGTGTCCATTTGTCCAACTCTGGGGGGTGGTGCTCAGCTCCATTACTAAGCCGAAGAGCTGACAATGTCCATAGACACCTCCAAGGGCTTGTGGCCGGTTTGACTGCATGGAGCTCCATTAGCTTCCCATTGACCTACTCACATTTGCATGTTTTCAAACTGCTAGGTTGGCAGAAGTTGGGGCTCACAGTGGGAGCTCACTCCTCTCCCCAGATTCAAATCGCCAACCTTTTGGTCAGCAAGTTCAGCAGCTCAACTGTTTAACCCACTGCATCACCAGGGGCTCCATATTAAGTTACCTATCAATTTTTCTTAGTAACAAGGATGCAAGAAAACAACTAGACATGTGGAAGTGAAGTTACTTCCCTGGTATAAAAAAGAGCAGTTTCTCATTACTTTTATAGTAAAAGGAAAATTTTAGAGGCATTTTTATGGTGATTTTTTTCCTATTATATTCAACTACCTTATCAGTATAAGTAATTAAAAGCAGCAGAAAAACAATAAGCAATGCCAGCAACAAGTTACTTTGCAAACATCACAGTGATTAATGAGAAAGACTTATTTTTCAATTACCATCCTGAGTATTGAAAATTGATTACTTTAAAAAAAGTATCTTTCCAAGCTTCATTAAAAATAATGAGTATAGTTCCAAAGAACCATTGTGAAATGAGTTTAAAATGCATCTAATATGCCCCATCAGTTTTGAATTATTATGTGACAACTGTTTGAAAAGACTTTATCTTTGCTTGAAAGAGCGTCTTTTTATTACAGCTATACTATTTTCTTTGTGTTGAGCTGCTGAACTTGCTGACCAAAAGGTTGGCGATTTGAATCTGGGGAGAGGAGTGAGCTCCCACTGTGAGCCCCAACTTCTGCCAACCTAGCAGTTTGAAAACATGCAAATGTGAGTAGGTCAATGGGAAGCTAATGGAGCTCCATGCAGTCAAACCGGCCACAAGCCTTTGGAGGTGTCTATAGACACGATGCTGAAAAATCACCAATGTGGTGAGGTCCTTACAGGAGCAGCATTCACTCGTTTGATACACATACACCACCTTGCTTTCCTCCTTCCCCATCACAGACAATTTCCTAGTACAGGTCTTTTTGATATATGTTAAATACAGTTTGGGGACCTAGCGATATTTTTGATATTTCCATGACTGCAGAAGTCCTGCACCCCTTCCACCTAAAAAATGGAAGAAGTGTTTAATCAATTCTTCTAGGGTCTTCTAGTAGTTAGTGTAGCAACCCCGTTCTCTTTCGTGCCTGGGGGGCAGGGGGTAGCCCCGGGGGTCCCGATTGCATTAGGGCCAATTGCAGCTGAGGTGGACATGGAGGAAGGGGATGATGAGGTAGCTGGGCCCTCATCTCCCACTGAGAGCTTGGCATGGGATGATGGCTGGCCCGATGGGTATGAAAGCTGGGAAAGTCAGGCTGACACTGAAAGTGCTGATTCCGATAATCAGTATGAGAAACCAGGTGGTTTCGGGTCGCAGGAAAGGGTTAGGGAGATAGCGGAGGATGAGCCCATGGAAGCTGAAAGGGAGTCTGGCTCTCATGAAGATGGTGACCCAGGTGCTGGGAGGCAAGGACAGAGCTTTGATAGGAGACAGAGCATTGAGTCCAGCAGGAGGGAATGGCACCATAGCCTAGAGCGCCAGAGGAGCGCTAGGTCCCGTAGTACAGATTGGCGCCGCAGCCTAGAGCGTCGGGGGTCTCACCAAGGGAATTAAGTATACGATCCGTGGGAATGGATCCTCAGTTGCTCGGCCACTTCTGATTTGAAGCGAGTGAAGCGAGTGAAGATCCACGGAGCCAGGAGATAGGCTCGTGCCTTGCCAAGAAGTTTCTTGGGCCTTGATTCCTTGAACTTTGCCTTGTTTGATTTGCCACGGACCAAGTTTGTTTTCGATCTGCATTGTTTTGAGGACCTTCTGCCAAGCTTTTTGCCTTTGGATTTACCTAAGAACTCTTTACCATTTTGATTGCATTTTTGATACTTTTATGGACAATTATCCTTTTCACCTGTTTCTTATTATTCAATAAATAGTTAGCTGATTACCGTCTCTGTGTGTGTGATTAAGGGGCTGGGCCGAGACCCTGCAGTGTGACAGTTGGCCGAGCAACTCCACAAACCCCTTTTCACACCACGGGACGCGGAAGGCAACGGAGGAGACGAGTCGGCGAGATGGCTCAGTTAACCGCCGCTCAGATTTTGGAATTACAGCAGGAGGTGGTGGACCTTCGGGCCAGGGCAGGCCGACATTCCTCCCTGACTGTTCCGTCCCGGTTTGGCGGCAACCCGGCCCAGGTCAATGTGTTTATTGGACAATGTGAGATGTACCTGGAACTCTGGGCCGCAGAATTCGCCAGTGAAAGAGCCAAGGTGGGCTTTGTGTACAACCTGCTGGAAGGGACAGCAGCAGCCTGGGCTATGACCCAGCTGAAGGCGGCCTCACCACAAGTGGCTACCGTGATAGCATTCTTAGATGCCATCAAGATGACTTGGGGAGACCCAGTGAATGCAGAGCTGGCAGAGAGGGTGCTGGACCGGTTGTCTATGAAGGACATGTCCTTGTCCCAGTACATTTCCCGTTTCAGAGTGTTGGCTGCCCAAGTAGAATGGAACCCCGCGGCGCTGCGGTATCAGTACATGAAGGGCCTGTCGCAGGA
Organism: Anolis apletophallus; assembly: GCA_030556195.1. Taxonomy (NCBI): domain Eukaryota; kingdom Metazoa; phylum Chordata; class Lepidosauria; order Squamata; family Anolidae; genus Anolis; species Anolis apletophallus. Next base: position 83,966,570 of record JARBWK010000009.1, read on the forward strand.
GATGCAGCAGGAGATCAAGAGAGGGGCTACTCGGGCTGTCGACTTGGAGGAGGCGATCACCTTAATCCTGCGCGTGGAGACCGGACTCCACACCCGAAGACGGTGGGACAGAGGGTCCGGAGAGCGGCCGCAAGGAGACGGGGGCCAGTCGTCTGCCATTCTGGCCTTTCGCGCCAGCCCCTCAGCCCCTGGATGAACCGGAACCCATGCAGTTGGGACACGTGAGGCCAAAGGTGGATGCGGCTGAGAAAGCTCGGCGCCAGAGGCTGAATTTGTGCTGGTACTGCGGAGGATCCGGACATTTTTCCAAGGAATGTCCCCAGAAGCCACGAGGCAAGACTCCCTGGGCCTCCGCTGCGTTCGAGGAACCCCAAGAGGCTGAAGAGACCATACAGACGGCGGGGGAAGAGGCCGGCCGAGATTAAATGGGTTCGAAAACTCGGTCGCAGTCGCTAATCTTCCCCCAGAACCCCAAACTGGACAGTTGTTTTTAATCATAGTCGCCTTGTGGTCCCAGGAGAGAGGGCCGATGATGGTGCATGCAATGGTTGACTCAGGGGCCACGAACAACTTTATTGACGCAGACAATGCCCGGTCTGCTGGATTACAGTTTCATGATCTACAGGAGCCCAAGGGCGTACAAACCATCGATGGGCGACCGTTGAAAGCCGGGACAGTGAGACACTATACTGCCCCCACCAAGATGTGGACGAGCTCACATAAGGAGGACATTTCTTTCCTAGTGACTAAATTGTCAGACTTTCCAGTGATCCTGGGGATCGTGTGGTTGACTCTACATGACCCGCAGATTTCCTGGGCTCGGAGACAATTGCAGTTTACTTCTGAACATTGCCAAGGACATTGTATGACGGCCCAGGCGTGCCAAGCCCAAGAGGTGGAACAGGCGGCTACCTTGCCCAAAAAGTATGCCGCTTTTTGGGATGTCTTCAGTGAGAAGGAGGCGGAACGCTTGCCTCCCCACCGGCCCTATGATTGCGCCATTGAGATGGAGCCTGGAGCACCTATTCCACGCAGGAGACTCTATCCTCTCTCGGAGCCCGAGCAAAAGGCTCTCCGGGAGTTTTTGGACGAGAACCTGAGGAAGGGATTCATTCGGCCTTCCCAATCCCCGGGCGGCGCGCCAATCCTGTTCGTCAAGAAGTCGGGGGAGCTGCGACTGTGTAATGACTACAGAGAGCTCAACAAGATCACGATCCGGAACCGCTACCCCCTGCCATTGATCCCTGAGTTGCTGGAACGGATGCGGGGAGCCAAAGTCTTCATCAAATTGGACCTAAGAGGTGCTTACAATCTGGTGCGGATTCGTCAAGGAGATGAATGGAAGACGGCTTTCCAGACCAAATGGGGGAGTTTTGAATACCTCGTAATGGGATTCGGTTTATGTAATGCTCCCGCCTGCTTCCAACACTTCATGAACGATATCTTTCGAGACCTGCTAGATCAATATCTAGCGGTGTATCTGGACGATTTGATGATTTTCTCGCCAGACCAGGCGACCCATGACCGCCATGTGAAGGAAGTGTTGCAGCGGCTGAGAGACCACGGTCTCTATGCCAAGTTGGAGAAGTGCGCTTTCGACTTGCCAGAGGTGGATTTCCTGGGCTACCGCATTTCCCAGACGGGTATTGCCATGGATGATACCAAAGTACAGGCAGTGGCAGACTGGAAAGCACCTGCCAGCAAAAAGGACATTCAGCGATTCCTGGGGTTTGCCAACTACTGCTGAAAGTTCATCCCTGATTTTGCCAAATGGGCAGACCCTATCACGCAGTGTTTGCGAGGAAAGGCCTCGTTCCGGTGGACATTGGAAGCCGAAGCAGGATTCCGGAAGCTAAAGCAGCTGTTCACTACGCAGCCACTCTTGCAGCATCCGGACCCCCGGACCCCTTTCATTGTGCAAGCTGATGCATCTGATGTGGCAGTGGGAGCGATCCTGCTGCAGCCCAAGGGGTCGGACTTATTGCCCTGTGCTTACTATTCCCGGCAACTGACGGTGCCGGAGAGGAACTATACGATCTGGGAGAAGGAGCTACCAGCCATTAAAGTGGCTTTTGAAGTTTGGCATCATCTGCTTGAGGGGGCCAAATTTCCGGTAGAAGTCCACACAGATCACCGGAACTTGGAGCACTTGAAGAGTCAGCGGAAGTTGAACCAGAGACAACAGAGATGGTCCCTGTTTTTTGAGAGATTCAACTTCCGCAGTCACTATGTCACCCCTGCCCAGACCAAACAAGCTGATGCCTTATCCCGAAAGCCTGAGTTCATCAGGGGAGAGACGGGAACCGCAGAATCGCGGTTGCTCAAAGCTGCTCAAAACTTTGCTGCTGCCGGCAGAGCCCCGGCACAACTTCCGGTGGTCAATCCAGACCCGGGGGAAAAGAGGACTCTAAATGAACGGATCCAAGCTCGACAGAAGGGAGACCCTTGGGTGCAGGAGCAGATAACCAAGGGGGTGCAGTTCCCTTTCCAGGTTAAAAATGGCTTGTTGTGCCACCGAGATTGTACTTTTGTTTCCCCTGGGCCTGAGAGAGAGGACATTCTCAAACTATGCCATGACAGCCGGGCAGCAGGGCATTTCGGGTTGTTCAAAATCCTGCAGTTGGTGCTAAGGGACTTCTGGTGGCCAAAGGTGCGAAGGGACGTAGAGGAGTATGTAAGCACTTGCCCGGTCTGCCAGAGAGCCAAGAAGCAAGGGGGCAAGCCAGCGGGTTTGCTCCAACCGCTCCTCACTCCAGCTGCGCCGTGGAAGATTATTTCGGCCGATTTCATCACAGACTTGCCAAAGTCCAAGGGGTTCACCACAATCCTGGTCATAGTGGACTGCCTTACTAAGATGAGTCACTTCATACCATGTGTAGGGGTGCCTACTGCCAAGGAGACTGCTGATAAGTTTGTGCAACATGTGTTCCACCTACATGGTCTTCCAGAGAGTTTGGTGACAGACCGGGGCAGCCAATTCACTTCCCAGTTCTGGCGAGCGGTTCAGAAGGCGTTGGGAATTGAGGCGCTGATGTCCGCGGCGCATCACCCCCAGACCGACGGGCAGACCGAAAGGGTTAACGCCACGTTAGAACAATATCTGAGATGTTATATCAACTATCAGCAGAACAACTGGGCGTCATTGTTGTCTTTGGCGGAGTTTGCATACAACAATGCGACGCAAGAATCCATCAAAGAGACTCCTTTCTTTGCAAACTATGGCTACCACCCGAGGTTCTATCCTCCAGTGGACAAGTCCGGAGACGTGCCTGCGGCAGAGGATTGGCTACAGGAGCTCACCGCAATGCAGGACATGCTTCGGGCCCAGTTGGACCAGGCGAAAGCTGTATACAAGCGGATGGCTGATCGGCGACGCCAGGAGGGTCCAGAGATTCAGGTCAGAGACAAAGTTTGGCTGTCTACAAGGAACTTGCCCACACAAAGACTTTGCTGCAAGCTTGATGTGAGATTTTTGGGACCCTACAAAGTGCTGGAAAGTGTGGGACCTGTTGCATTCAAACTACAACTCCCGGCGGACATGAAGATCCACCCAGTCTTTCACCATGCCCTGTTGCGGCCGGCGAAGGGCGTGCAGCCTGACGTCACGCAGCCGCCACCCCCTCCAGTGATGCGAGACGGCGAGGAGGAGTTTGAAGTCCAGGACATTTTGGATGCACGCCTCCGGCGCCGGAAGTTAGAGTATTTGATCGAGTAGGGGTTTGGACCGGAAGGCGTTCATGGACGACGAGACGTCCAAGCCCTGGAGGTTGTTGTACGCTTCCACCGCAAGTACCCTGACAAGCCCAAGCCTCGAGGGCGGCCTTGGAGGGGCCCTGAGGGGGGGATAGTGTAGCAACCCTGTTCTCTTTCGTGCCTGGGGGGCAGGGGGCGGCCCCGGGGGTCCCGATTGCATTAGGGCTAATTGCAGCTGAGGTGGACATGGAGGAAGGGGATGATGAGGTAGCTGGGCCTTCATCTCCCACTGAGAGCTTGGCATGGGATGATGGCTGGCCCGATGGGTATGAAAGCTGGGAAAGTCAGGCTGACACTGAAAGTGCTGATTCCGATAATCAGTATGAGAAACCAGGTGGTTTCGGGTCGCAGGAAAGGGTTAGGGAGATAGCGGAGGATGAGCCCATGGAAGCTGAAAGGGAGTCTGGCTCTCATGAAGATAGCGACCCAGGTGCTGGGAGGCAAGGACGGAGCTTTGATAGGAGACAGAGCATTGAGTCCAGCAGGAGGGAATTGCACCGTAGCCTAGAGCGCCAGAGGAGCGCTAGGTCCCGTAGTACAGATTGGCGCCGCAGCCTAGAGCGTCGGGGGTCTCACCAAGGGAATTAAGTATATGATCCGTGGGAACTGATCCTCAGTTGCTCGGCCACTTCTGATTTGAAGCGAGTGAAGATCCACGGAGCCAGGAGTTAGGCTTGTGCCTTGCCAAGAAGTTTCTTGGGCCTTGATTCCTTGAACTTTGCCTTGTTTGATTTGCCACGGACCAAGTTTGTTTTCGATCCGCATTGTTTTGCGGACCTTCTGACAAGCTTTTTGCCTTTGGATTTACCTAAGAACTCTTTACCATTTTGATTGCATTTTTGATACTTTTATGGACAATTATCCTTTCCACCTGTTTCTTATTATTCAATAAATAGTTAGCTGATGACCGTCTCTCTGTGTGTGATTAATGGGCTGGGCCGAGACCCTGCATTGTGACAGTTAGATTTCACATTTTTTCCCACAACTATGCCCTGGGGCACAAAGAACCCCAGGGCTGTTCTCACTGATGTGGTCAATATTGAGTCAGATGGATCAATGATCTGACTAAAGGAGGGAGAGTTTTAAGATTCATGGCATTATTGTAAACATGTTAATAGGAGATGATGAATTAACTCCATATAAACTGATGCAAAACTACATGGCAACATCACCTCCATGAGTCATTCATCTAACAGTCCTCTCAGTGCATGAAAACAACATGGCCTTTCTTTCTTCTAGTCATACATTATGACTAAGAAGATGACATTACACAGAAGGATGAGTAGTTATTTTGTTTCAAAAAATCCTTCTTCACCTGTCATAACTTTGCCTTTAGTCAGGGGATGGGAAATAAATTTATTGGCTCTGTTTATTCTACTGTGAAAATGTTGACCCTTTGATGACAGCAGCAGTAAGTTAATTTTGTATAAAAAAAATATACATTTCAAAAAGGTTGCTGTATATAGTATTTTGATGAAGAAAAATATACACAAAATTATAAGTACATTTGAGAAGCAATTTAAAGAGGCTGATGAACTTTCATGTCCTTATCACAAAAACTAAGCTCTATGATCAAAAGAATCAAACTATATGTGATACATCGGACCTGTCCAACAGGCGGCCTGTGGGCCGCACACGGCCGCCAGCCCCTTGGACGCGGCCCGCCTACCCTCCTGAAAGAAATCATTTAAAAAATGTTTTTCAAAAAAAAATGCGTGCCGTCCTTTTCGGCGGGGCTGGGTGATGTCAGGTGTGGCGCTGCCGGCGAGCAGGAAGGGATGGAGGGAAGCCGCGGCCCCTGCCTCCACCCTTCCTGCTCACCTAGGGCGCCACACCTGACGTCTCCCAGCCCCACCGAAAAGAATCCCAATGGAAATAGGTGGCTTGAAGCTAAGGTACATCTACACCAGGGCTGTCCAACCGAAAAGGGGCAGGCCGCGCAGAACGCCGGGCCCTTCGCCTCACCGCTCCCGCCCTGCCGCACAAGCCCGCGAGCAGCCCCACCCCCGTGAGCAACCCCGCCCCCCCTGCGACCCCCCACGTGATCAGTCACCGGAATTCCGGCCCTTGGGCCGGTAGAAGTTGGACAGCCCTGTGATACATCACACTTCAAGTGAAGGATCAAATGGCGGCAAAGTTCCTGGGTAAGCAAAGAAAAAGATTGGGCTTTAACAGCTTCTCTAACATGTTGTTTTCATCTATTTATGAAGCTTTATTTATGGAGGGAAATTAGCATAGGTAACCAACCTCCCACCTGCAGTTTGCCATGATACAACCTAGCAACAGATCCATTGTTTGAGCTCACACATTTCATCTCTTTCAAACGTATATTTTATCCATTACTTCGTTTCAAATTTCAGGCCAAGGTTACACAGAGCTGAATGAAAATAAATGAAATACTGATGTGTGTCCCATTTGCACTTGGGAGAGCATTGGACTCAAAAGCAGAACATGCCTCATGCTTTTACTATATGCTGTTTGATTCCAAATATCAAAAAGCAAGGATCATTCAGTTAAAGTAAGCTGTTTTTGCCTCATTGCACCTGTGCTTTTAATTACAAATGAAGTTATAAATGCTAGTCACTTTTTGGGATGCCCATCTGAGTTCCTATTCTTAGAAAGCTATGCCTCTATATCTCCTCATGAACTTCTCTTGGTTTTCATACTTGGGATTCTCCATCTAGTTGCCTAAGATGAACAAGTTTGTTTCTCTCTGAATCATTTTATTTATTTATTTATTATTTGGTCTTATATGCCACCACTCCCCGAGGGCTCGGAGCGGCTTACAACACAACAATATAGACAGCATAGTCATATAACTCCCGAAATAACAATTTTGTTTTGTTTTTACTTAAGCTGCCTATCCAACTGTGTTGAAGGAAAGCCAGAGTTGATAAGAATATTGGGACTTTTTCCTTTGCAAGGTTAATGATATTATTTCCTACCTCAATAATAAGGTTTTTTTTCTGGGAACCTATTATACCATAAGGTATTTTGAGTTGGATTTCACTTGGCTATTAAAATCATTAGATTTACAAAACTGCAGGTGCCTTGCAGGGATCACTTGCTGGGTCAAATTTGATTTCATTAGTGTTACAATTTTTCTACTAAAAACACACTGTGGGACTGAATACAAAATAACTCTAGATGTACTTATATGTAAGCATGCATCCGACCTTAATGGAATAAATATAACAATTTAATCATTATCTCCTATATGGAGTACTAACCAGTCACAACAGATACAAATATTACTATCTGTATATATAATAAAAGAGAATGTTTGTTTGTATGTATGTATGTATGTGGCAGCTTTCCGATTGGTTGCCATTGTGGGATTATTTACATAGAGGACTCTGATTGGCCAGCCTCAGAACTCCAACATTCTAAGGCACCAGAGAGAGGAGATTTATTTGCCACTGAGGGAGTATTTGCATAAAGGACTCTGATTGGCCAGCATCCAAGAATACAAGCCTCAACATTCAAACAACATGATTGGTTGCCATTGTGGGAGAATTTGCATAAGTTACTGATTGGCCATCTATATTCCAACATTCTAAGGTGACGCAGAGGGAAAAGGAAAGGCCTCAGGCAGTCACTCACTGTGCCCCACAGCAATTATGGATCAGGACCACACTTGGCACACAGAGGCTTAATGGCCCACTTAACAACCTGGTGCAGTTTAGGCCAGGATGGGCCAGAAATGATGGGATTTGCAGTACCTTCACCCATTTCACTTCCCACAGAACACTATAGCCCCTACAAATCACAGGCCAGGCCAAAACTTGGCACACAGAATACTCATGACCCACTCTACATCCTGATGCTGTTCTAAGGGGGATGGTCCATGGATGATGGGATCTGCAGTACCTTCACTCACTCACTGAAACCACTGCGACCCTCATCCAATGACCAATGCAGACCAAACTTGGCACGCAGAGCCCCCACGACCCACTCTACATTCTGCTGCAGTTTGAAGGAGGACAGACCATGGATGAGGGTACTTGCAGTACCTTCACTCACTTCCTGAAAACAATGTGACCTTCATCCAATCACCAATAAAAACCAAACTTGGCACACAGAGCCCCCATGACCCACACTCCATCCTACTGCAGTTTACAGGAGGGTGCACCATGAATGATGGGATTTCAAGTACCTCCACTCACTTCCCAAGCCCGCTGTGACCCTCATCCAGTGACTGATCAGGACCAAACTTGGCACACAAAGCCCCCATGATCCACTTTACATCCTGGTGCAGTTTGGAGGAGGATGGACCATGGATGATGGGACTTAAAGTACCTCCACTCACTTCACAAGACCGGTGCCAATCTCATCCAATGACTGATCAGGACCAAACTTGGCACACTGAGCCCCCATGACTCATTCTACATCCTGGTACACTATCAAGGAAGATGGACCACAGATGATGGGACTTAAAGTACCTCCACTCACTTCCCAAGACTGCTGTGACCCTCATCCAATAACTGATCAAGACCAAATTTGACACACAAAACCCCCATGACCCACTCTACATCCTGCTGCAATTTGGAGGAGGATGGACCATGGATTCTGGGACTTTAAGTACCTTCACTCACTTTTTGAGACCACTGTGAGCCAAATAAACAACTGATAAGGACCAACCTTGGCACACAATGCCTTTCTCAAATAACCCGGGCACCACCGGGTCCCCAAGCTAGTATATAAATAAAGAGCAATACTTAGTGTGTTTGCATCGATTGTAGATTGGAAGTCCGTGAAGCCACTACCCACCAGGTGGTATTATAGTCTCTAGAAAACCACCCTGTTGTCCTTGTGAGTTAGACCCACATGTGAGATAATCCAACTGGTAGCATAGAGTCCAAGTTTTCAGATATGTTAGAAACGTTTGTAATCCAAACTGCAGCCGGTTCTTCACCATCGCAGCCTTTTTGTGGTAAATTCCATCACAACATTGAATTGCCAGCGGTACAGTCTTTGGATTTGCATCTTGCCACTGATTGCTCCTGGGATGCATTCAGATTATAATATCCCTTCAATACAACGAGAGACTTGGGACTCGCTACAGTCCTTTCCCGGGATGCATACTCTTTTTTAGAAAGCTGCAGGTGAAGACTAATTTTCTCAAAACTGGGAAGATTTGGGAGTGGTCACTACAAATGTTAGTGATTATATCTTCCACTCTATAATTTAACTAATACTCACTGCATGATTCTCCCCAGTTTTCTCAGTATAACAAAACTGCAAAACTGAGCTCTTTCTAATTCCTGATTTCCACTATGCCTAGGATTAATGGGTTGTCCTTACTGTGGAACTAAATAATGATGAAAAGCAGAGAGGTGGAGATGAGTACACTGCAGTGTGTGACATCAGTTATAATACCAACACCTTGGAAACTAAACCAGAAAAGCGCATGGCACATCCCTTTCAACAAAACAGATGTTGTACTGAAGAATTATCATTACCTTTGGTTATTTGCAAGGAACACTACATTTGAAAACAGGACACTTCTCTGATCTAATCAGCAAAATACTCATCCTTTGAAAGGTCCTCATTCCTTAATAAGAGCCATGTATATAACTCTGCTGTTGAAAGCATGTGTTCAATGATATCGATGGCATTTTAAAGAGATATTTCAACTATATTTCTAATAAACACAAAAGAGGATGTGTAGGTGGAACATAAGATATTAATCTTGCAAGTATTAAAATTGTATACAACTAGTTCGATTAAATATTAATCTATCATTAATAAAATGCCAGACGAGCATTTGAAAGTAATCATGTTTAGTCTTCTCTATCTTTCTCTCAAAAATGCAATTTTCTAGTATTGTTTCTAAAAAGTATGTTACCCAAAATCAATTGTAACATTAGTGAAGAAAAAGAATGCAATACCAGATTTTTTTATTTGTCTAAGCAATAGCATGCTTTCTTGTGTAATCCCTAAACTCAATGTAATCCCTAAGTTCATTGTGAATATAAGATCTGCATTCAAGTTTAAACAGCCTGAAAATTGTGCCCATGTAAAAGTAATTCTGCTCACAGACCAACACAATTTTATATCCACTTTTTGCCCTATGTCCCATATCCAGATTTTATTGCTCTCCTAACCTTTTCCAAGATGACCGCGGAGAATCTTAATAAAATATGAAGATGGATAAATACATAGACAGACAGACAATGATAGCAAAAATGACAACTTCCAAAAGCACAAGATAATTCCTGCTGTGGGTTAATATCCCCAAGTTTAATTCTCCCCTGAGAATGGAAGTCTTCTTTCTGCAAGAATGATAATAGCAGCAAAATCCTCAGAATTCCTTTTCCAGTATTTGATTTCCCCACATCTTTGGATTTGAAAATATCTCTCCATGGTGATTGGCCTGGATGAGAGCGAACAAGCTGAAGCTTAATTCCAACAAGACAGAGATCCTCCAGGTCAGTCTCACGTCGGATCGGGATATAGGTGCAACCTGTGCTCGACGGGGTCACACTCCCTCTGAAGAGACAGGTCCGCAGTCTGGGGGTCCTCCTGGATTTAGTGTTGACACTTGATGCGCAGTTGTCGGCGGTGGCCAGGAGGGCCTTCACATAATTAAAACTCATGTTCTAGCTGTGACTGTACCTTGTGAAGTCTGATATGGCCACGGTGATCCATGCTTTAATTACCTCTAGATTGGACTATTGCAATGCACTCTATGTGGGGCTGCACTTGAAGATGGCCTGCAAATTTGAATTGGTCCAGCAATCGGCAGCTAGATTACTAACTGGAGCGAATTACCAGGATCAGGAAACCCCTCTTTTTAAGGAACTCTATTGGCTGCCATTCATTTTCCAGTCCTTCTTCAAGGTGCAGGTTGTCACCTATAAAGCCCTGAATGGTTTGGGACCTGCCTACCTTAGTGATCGCATTTCCTCCTATGAACCTGCGTGATCCCTTCTATCTTCAGAGGAGGCCCTCCTCTCACTCCTGCCTCCATCACAAGCATGTCTTGTGGGGATGAGGGAGAGGGCCTTCTCCGTGGTGGCCTCTTGGCACTGGAACTCGCTCCCCAGGGAGATTAGGCAAGCACCCACCCTGGCAGCCTTTAGGAAAAATGTAAAAACTTGGCTTTTCCAGTGTGCTTTTGAAGAATGAATAACTAATTACCATGCCAGGTCCTGTCCCAGTGTCAATTTGTTTTTCTGATGCACTTTATCTCAACCCTCAGTGGAGATTAACCTCATTGTTTATCCCACCCAAGTTTCTCACTAGACACAGCACTTTATCTACCTATCTCGCCCACAGGTTTTACAATATTTACCTTTCACATTTGGCCCAGCTTGCCCTCGTTTAATACTTGTCACATTTTATGTTAGTGTCGCTATTTTATTGTATTACCATGTTATTGTTTAGCATTTTTACTTGATGTTATTGTCTGTTTTTGTATGTATTTTATTTTATTTTGTCTTATTGTAATTGATGGGCTTGGCCTCACGTTAGTCACCCCGAGACCCTTCAGGGAGATGGTGGTGGGGTACAAATAAAGTTATTATTACTGTTAAAGTTATTATTAAAAGGTCAACATTATATTTTCCTGTATTCTCTCTCTCTCTCTCTCTTTCTGCTATCTTCTATCATTCAATATTATAAATATGTCATTGGATCATATATTGACTCCAAAAAAAGCCTGTCACACTTCACTGAAAATAGAATTTCAATTAGGATCACAGATCCTATCTTGCAAATAACATTTCTCACAGATGACTCCTTCAATTTGATGTTGTCACTATGAGTGCAGTTTGACCTGTAGGAGAGACAGCATCAATACACTTTCTCAACACCTTTGAGCAACTTGGAGAGAGACGCTTTCTTTCTCTTATTTAGATCTGGGTCATAACTTACTACTAATGATTTTACCTATTACTTTGGAAGGTAACACGTACACTGTGGTGTATACATCTCAGTTTAAAGCTCCTTCAATCAAGGAAGCAATCAATTTATTAATTGCTTAAGTCGCCCTCCACCAACGATGCTCTGGGCGACTTACAGAATAAATTAATAAAACACTTAAATTATCATTAAAACCACTAATCAAATGCTCTGACAAAGAGCCAAGTTTTCAGTACGACAGTAAAACAACTCAATTCGCGCATGGCTCAGATGTCGGGTGGCAGAGAGTGCCACAGTTTTGGGGCGGCGGCTGAGAAAGCTCTCCGCCTGGTGATCTACAGGTGAATTTCTCTAGTGCCCAGTATATATAGGATATTCTCTTGAGAAGATTGAGGTGACCACTGGGGTTGATAGGGGGAGAGACGGTCCCTAAGGTATGTCGGCCCCTGGCCATACAAGACCTTAAAGGTTTGAACCAATACCTTGTAGGAGACCCAGAATTTGATTGGTAGCCAATGCAGCTGACACAGACTAGGTGTTATATGACATCCCACAGGAGTTCCTGTAAGAAGCCTGGCAGCTGCATTTTGAACCATATTGAGTTTCCAGATCACTGACGAAGGAAGACCAATGTAAAGAGCGTTTCAGTAGTCCAGTCTCGAGGTGACCATGGCATGGACCACTGTGGCCAAGGCCTCCCCTGAAAGATAGGGTGCCAGCTGCCTGGCTTGGCGAAGATGGAACAATGCCTGTTTACTGATGGTGGAGACCTAGGCCTCCATCGATAGCAAGGGGTCCAAAATGACACCTAGGCTGTACACAGTGGCCAATGGAACAAGAGGCTCACCATCGAGGGTAGGCAGTGGGCGCTCCACTCCCTTGGAATGGCCAGGCCACAGGATCTCTGTCTTCGCCAGGCTCACCCTCAGCCTGCTAGCACACAGCCATCCAGTCACGGCTTCAAGGCATAAGGTGAAACTACCGGGTACCAAAACTGCTCCAGTCTCCAGACACAGAAGGAGCTGGATGTCATCAGCGCACTGATAACACTCCAGTTCAAAACTCCATACCAGCTGAGTGAGTGGTCAAACAGATGTTAAATAAAAGAGGGGGAAAGATAGCCCCTTGTGGCACCCCACAGTAAAGGGGGCGCTTCTCAGAGACTTGTCCCATCTACTCTACTCGCTGCCCCCGATTTCACAGACATGAGCGGAACTAATTAAGGACCAGCCCACTAACTCTGGACACGGTGAGGCGGTGTATCAACAGATCACAATCGACAGTATCAAATGCTGCAGTGAGGTCAAGAAGCACTAGCAGCGTAGTTCCGCCTCGGTCGAGCTGGCAAGGGAGTTGGTCTGCGATGGCAACCAGAACAGTCTCGGTCCCATGCCCAGAATGGAAACTAGACTGGAAGGAGTCTAAGCTGGCTGTGTCATCCAAGAATTTCTGCAATAAACTGCTTTGTTGATTTAACTTGGATTACAGCGTGATGATTAAGTACAGAGGTGTTTCCTGGCCTGGAGTGCAACATCATTGTATATTTATATATATTGTACTTTTGTGTGGGTTGAATGCTGAACTTGTAAAACTGTGCAAAAAAAAGAAGAATAATAATCACAAATTAATGAACAGCAGAAAGGCAAGGTTTTCACAGTGTGCAGAAGCATGATAGTATGTCCATGAATTGAAAAGTTAGTGTGATTGCATTAATTAAGAGAAGTGCAATATCAAGGGTTCTCATCACTGTATGTTTCCACTATCAACTATAATTTAATGGTGATGAAATAGTGGGTTTGTGATAAAATCCATACACACTCACACATATATATGCTGGACAAAAGTTGATTTAATTAGTCATTAATTTCTACTTTCACTTTTAGCATTATATGATAAATTCAATCAATCCATCATTTTAGGGCTTTGAGACCTTAGAGGTTAAGTTACTTAGAACAGTATCAAATTATCTGTGACATTATTTCTGAGCTTAATTGCCATTTTATTCATTGATCTCAATCAATGGCTTGACTTAGAGCATTTTCATTTGATCTTCTCTACAAAAACGTACAGTGATTTTAAATGAGATGGGGCATTCCATGAGCTACAAGATAGATGATAGCATTAACATCATGGCTTTAATTAAAATGATACAATGTGATACTGCTACCCTTTGTGTGACAATTGATATTTACTTTTTGCCTTTTCTTGATGGTTTTGTGGGACAACAAATATTAGAAACATTTTGTTTGTTTTATTATATATATATATATATATATATATATATATATATACATATATACACATATATATATACCATTTTCCATCTTTGGACATGGCTTTCTTCAACAAAAGGGGACTAATAAGTAATGCATAAATAATATGGAGTGTAAATAAACCATGTTAAAATTGCTAAAATTATGTTCATTATTTTAATGGTTATGAGTTACTGTTGAGGGCTTTGTAATTAATGACATAATGACTTTTTAAAAAGTAATTATCCAAGCTGTATTTCAATGAGCAGTATTTCTTTATTATTTCTGGTTACTGTCAAGTCTCTTACAGATGTTCTTTGGAGCAAGACAGAATCACTGGTTGATTTTCTCATTATCAAGAGGGATGATCAGTAAGGGCTTCCACAAACCATTCCTAATTTGTTTAAAGATCTGTCTTATGTTAAGGTTAATCTCCTTGTTTAATTGGTTGTTATAATAACAATGATGATTAAAAACAGGCTAACTTGCAGTTTTAATGCTGCTGTTTATATTCACTTGTCACTTCTGATATACTAGATATATCTAGTATATACTTATGCTGAAATTATTTTTAGCATGGTTACTATCCATGTCTCAGATTAATTTAAGATGTTTTTCTGAGACCTAATGCACCAAATGAAACCATCATTTAGTCAGATAGAACATCATTTTACTCCAGTTCTTGAAGTCTGAAGGGCATCATCTCTAATATTTCATAGAAGAAAATGGGTACATGTGGCCAAGCAACATTGCAGTATAGTTATGATAACAAAAGATATTAAAGAGGGAAGACAGACAAACAGTGGCTGCAGAATTTTTCTTTCAGAGGCCAAGCTCGAGGCCTCCATGCAGTGCCTGGTGGAGGAGGAGGCCCTGTGGTGCTTGCTGCAGCTCTTCTCAATCAACCTCTCCACCAAAGGCTGCGAGCTGTGGGTGCGCCACCTCAGTACCAGCTTGACCCTGGGCTGTGCCTCTGGTAGGGCTTGGCCATGTTGGGAAGACCGGGGCAGGCAAGGAATGGCAAGGAGGCCACCCATCATCCACCACCTTCTCTTCCTCTGCAGATCAAGGGATCTCGATGCCACCGCACATGACATCATTCAGTCCCACAGGTTGCTCAACTCATAACTTAGAAAGGCCAAGTGACAGCTGCTATCACAAAAACCCTTGCAGGTTGGATTGTTCATAAGTTGAGGTATCACTGTATAACTTGCCATTCCTCCAGTCAATTCAGGGAAGAGGACGTGGCTTAAATTTTCATCTCCACTTTATCCTCACAACCAACTTGTGAAGTACCCATGTCAGACTGACTGGTGCAAAATGATTCAGGGAGTTTCCTGAATGAATATGGTCTTGAACATGAATTTCCCATATACTAGTGCACTACTACAGTGCATAGCCTGCAGAAAAGAAGTTTGAGAGGAAATATGATTGCCATGTTTAGATATTTGAATTGCTGGACTGGGCCTTATCCAGGGATGATCCTGCAAAATTAGAGGAGTGAATTTATTTGGCTGCCAAGGTAGAAAATATAAATCAAGTGAGAAGAAGAGTGAGAGATTTTGCAGTTGGAGAAACGCAACAACACTGGTGAGAATCAACCAGGGGTTCAGACCCCCAGTGAGAGGCTGTTCGAGAAGCCTGGATAGGGAAGGGAAAACAACTGGCTGCTTTAATTACAGTAAAGGGTTGCATTGTGTAGCAGAACACTGTAAATGAGCTGCCGGCAGCCACACTGATAGAGGGCAGGGAAACACAATGAAACCTGCCCTGGGACAAGGAAAAGGCAAAGCCAATCTAGCAAAAGAAACAGCTTTGCAAGTAATTCAAGAAATGACGACAAGTTCAGAGGACTCTGAATTAGACCTTGACTAGCCAGTGGGAAACTCCTCTGACCTACTTTAAATGATGTCTGGCAGCAAGTTGAAATAGATCAGGGCATCAAACCGCTGGTGTGGACAGATTGTGAAGGACTATTGATTCAAATTAAACTTTAAAAATGAGAGGACTAGGAAATAATAAGCTATTCTAAAAGTCTTTGTGGATTCAGGGTGTACACATTGCTTAAGATCCCTAGGTATAGCTACAGGTCACAAGATGAAGCTAGAAAACTAGCGATCCCATTGTATTTACCCAATTAGATGGGTTGAAAGCCCAGAAACACCTGGTAGAATACAAAAATGATTATGGAAGTGGGAGAACACAGAGAGACTCTGCAATTTGTAGTGTAACCCATTGCTAATTGTTCCTTAATCTTGGGGTTGCCCTGGCTAAAAAGTAGAAAGCCACAAATAGACTGGGACACTGAGGATTCTGATTTGTAGATGGAGTTTACAAACTACCACCTGGGAAGCAGAACAGAATGAGAGAGGAGATAGCAGGATAAACAAACCCAAGATAAGGAAGAGGAGGATCCTCTAATTTAAATACCTAAAGTCTACCTAAGTTATTTAGATGTATTTGATGAAAAGAAGTTGATCAGTTGCCACCCAAAAACAGGCTGTGTCATTCAAAGTGACCCAAATGCCAAATTCTCAAAACCAAAACAGTATGCCATGTCTGAGACTGAGCAGTTGGTCCCCATGGAGTTCATAGATAAGAATTTGACACACACATTCATTGAACCCAAGAATTCCCCAAGGTGGTAATGGTACTGTTCTGTCCCAAGAAGAATGGTTCCCTAGACTTTGCACAGATTATAGGGACTGAATGCCATCTGCACCAATAATAAATACCCTTTGCCCCCTGATGAAGGATATGCTATCCCATGGGGGGGGGGGGAGTATCACCACCTGGCTTCTCCCCATTGCTGGTAAGGCAACCAGGGTCCCAGTGCTGAAAGTGGTGGGAAAGCAGAGTACAACAGACAAATCGGCCCATCTGATGAGGTGGTAGGACTCAAAGCAATGGGTTCAAATTACAGGAAAGGATATTCCACATGAACATTAGGAAGAACTTCCTGACTGTAAGAGCTGTTCAGCAGTGGAATTCTCTGTCTCTGAGTGTGGTGGAAGCTCTTTCTTTAGAGACTTTTTACACAGAGGCTGGATAGCCATCTGTTGGGTTATTTTGATTGTGCTTTTCCTGCATGGCAGGAAGCTGGACCGGATAGCCCATGTGGTCTCTTCCAAAACTATGGTTCTATAATTCTATGATTCTACTAGTAAATACTACTACTTTAAACACTACACCACACTGGTTCCCATTTGCCTGAATAGCTATGTAATCTGAAGCCTAAGTGGGAAGCATTTTGTCACATTCTTCTCATGTTACAATGGTATCTTATGCTAGACAACTGTGTCATAAAATATGAGCTAAAGAATTCTATTCACACACACATCCTTTCTTCAGCAAGTTCATATGTTCACAACATGGTAGTTTTTCACTTGGCAATTCATCAAATTGTCCTGGCAAGTGAGAAAATGTGCTCCAGATCCTTCAATCTTCATTGTTTGCCAATTATCTTTCTATCAAGAATAAAAACAGAAATGTGGTTGGCATGGTAAGTGGTACACATGATAAAATATGTTAAATAAATCAATAGTAGCAACTGAAAAGACTAATGAAACTGAACAATGAAAAAGAATAGTTTTTTTCTGTAATTGCACAACAATTGAGCCAAAAGAAGAAAATATTTCTAAATGTATTTAGACACTCAGGTATAAAATGTGGACCTGTATTTATTTACAGAGCTCTAGGATTCAAAACTGGAACACAGATAGACATTGCAAACTGTTCAAACTAGTTGAAATACATATCCAATTCAATCAAAAGCTTTTATTTTCAACTGTCTATTGAAACAATTCCCACAGCACTTAAAAATGAAAGTCTGTCATTTTCATCCAAAATTCATTTCCACAATTCTGTTTCAAGATCTCAAAAACATGCATTATTTTCTGTGCCGTGAAGTCTGGTGTCATTCAGAAGAAAGAAGCATAACTAGGAATGTACAAATTTGATCTGAAAAATGGTTTTGACATATTTTCCATTACTTCATATCCCCTGATGAAAGATATGCCATCTCACCTCTCATGTAGGAAGATCTTCACTAAAACTTCATCACATATAGGGAAGAAGGAGCTGGAGCTGGCTTCGTGATTTCCTTTGGTAAACATCATCATTAAGAGAGAAAAGAAGGAAGAGAGGCTTCTGGATCCGAGGTTAGAGTGAGAGAGCTGAGTTTAGGAAACAACAAGAAAAAATAGGTTTGGAATGGAATTGATGTGGGCAAGTTTTTATTTTTACCACAGGATAACAAAGTTCTTTAGCAATCTGGACCCTTTCGGAATATCATGCTTTTAGGTCTGAAAGGTAGCTGTGCTTCCTTTCCACAATAACCATGAGGAGAGGCAGGTAATAAATAAAATTGATGATGATATGTAAGGAAAGTCTTTGAAATCTTTCTGGGGTTGAGGATGCATTGTGGCCCTCTTCCATAAGTTCTCCTCCTTTACTGCAATGAATCCCTTTGTAATTTTGTTCACTGTGTATTAGGGTACATCTACACTGTAGAATTAACATAGTTTGACACCACTTTAATTCCCATGCTCTAATGCTATGGAATCATGGGAGCTGTAGTTTTAAAAAGGCTTTGGTGTTTTATGCCAAAATATGCTGGTGCTTCACCAAACTGTAGATCCCGGGATTCCACAGCTTTGAGCCATGGCAGTTAAAGCATTGCATTAATTCTACATTGTAGTATAGAATCCTTAGGTAATAATGACCAGAGTCCTGTTAGGTTCATAACCATGTTTGTGTTAAGTATTCCTCTTTTGGGGTACTACAGGGGTTGGTACAAAGCTTGGGAAATTAGATGAAAAATATACCAAGGCTATGCTAAACCTCAGCGCAAAAGACAGCAGTCTAAACCTCAAGCCAGACAGCACTTAAACCAGCCATTTTTCTGTCCATATTAGAGGGTGTATCTATTGCACTAGTAAGCTTCTTTCAGAAGCCATTTTTCAGTTTCTTCTTCTGG
Source organism: Anolis apletophallus (assembly GCA_030556195.1). NCBI lineage: Eukaryota > Metazoa > Chordata > Lepidosauria > Squamata > Anolidae > Anolis > Anolis apletophallus. The sequence goes on from JARBWK010000009.1 coordinate 83,985,419, forward strand.
ATGCTACCAGAGATGACATTTTTGAGGTCACTACAAATGCACAGACCCAGTAGAGCAGTAAGCAGTTGACCCCAAAGATTTCCTGCCTCATTAGATCAGAAAAAAATATTTGGTTTCCTTCTGATTCCATGAACGAGGAAAGCAAACAAATATCTACTCATTTGGGACATAAGAAATAAAAACCAATCTGATGAGACTTGAAAGATTCAATCCAGATGTTAAAAGGAATGTATATCCCCTGTGGTCAACATTGTTTTCCTCAAACAGTATGAGATGTGTAGCTCAGGAATCACACTTGCAAATTAAACCTATGTTTCCTTTGTAATGACCATCGCCATGTTAAAAAAAATGCATATCCTGTGCCAAATGATGTCACCATTTTAGAAATGACAAAACAGATGCTTTTCACCACTTGAGGGAGCACTTCCTCTAGTCTAGATACAAGCTAGATTGAGATTCGTCATGTATTGAATCCTCTCATGCCCTGCCTCCAGATGCAAAGGAAACTCTATGGCTCTGTAGGGTACCACTGTTCATTGTGAAGACCCTTAGCTAACCTAGCCAATGACACTTTTCTTCCATCTTTTATGGCCTTCTAGTTAACACTGGCACACTGCTCTTGAATCATTTCTGTTGTGGTTCAAGCAAACCATTCTAGCTGGCCCTGTGGCACAATGGTAGCGCGTCTGACTCCAGATCAGAAGGTTGTGTGTTCAAATCACACCAGGGTCAAGCTTCTGTTATCTTGTTTTCTCTTTTGTTTATTTTGCCAGTTGAGATGTAGCAAACAGAGGTGATCATGTAACCTTAGCTCAGTTTCAAAGACAATCGTTCAGGGCTGCAGCTAGGCACAGGGTTATAGGGTGCAACTCCACTACCGAATTAATGCAACTTAATACCACTTTAACTGCCATGGGTCAATGCTATGGAATCTGGAAGTTGCAGTTTTACAAGGCCTGTGGTCTTCTTGCTGAGTGCAAGTGGCTTACCAAACCACAAATCCCAAGATTCCATAAAGTTCTCAAACTGCCTTAATTCTACAGTGGAGATGCACCCGTAGTCTGATTTTGGATCATACGTCTTTGTGTCAGGCTCTTTTTAAAAAAACCAAAAATCTAGTATGTATTAGTCTTGTTTTAGAATCCTAAAATCACAATTCTAAAATCAAATGGGGGGGGGGGATTTTTTTTTTATTAGTATATTAAAGACTTACAAAATTTTTTGCAAAAAGTGCTAAAATGTAACTTAAGTACTAACGAAATTCTAAATTGGTTCTAAAGTCTGGAAAGCAGGGAAACAGGACTGACACTGTTTTAAGCACAGGCAAATCGAGGGGCAACATTTCCCTTGGTTTCCTTGCAGGGAGATATAAAGCATTAATATATTATTATTATTATTATTAAATAAAATAGTCAAGGCTTGCTTCTCCAGAGCATTTATTAGAATTAAATAATAAATTCTAATAGTAAGAATGTAGTAAGGGTGATAGTGACCTGGAGGGTATGAGGAACGTGCTCTTGGTAAACTAGAACAGGGCTGTCCAACTGGCCTGGGTCGGCTTATATCTTAGCGGGGAAAGGGCTGCCGTGCGGGCGGCCCCTTCCCGCTAAGAAATAACCCCACCCAGGCCTGGGAAACAGTAGGAAACTCGGCCCCGGGCTGCTTCCAAAGCGCGCTTTGGAAGCAGCTCGGGGCCTTGATTCGGAGTAATTTCCTCCTGTTTCCCAGGCTGTCCCTCAGAAGCGGAGGGAGAGCCTGGAGAACAGGAGGAAATTACTCCAATTGGGAACTCGCAGGGGGGAAGGGTGGCATCGATGCCTCCCTTAACCCCTGCGAGTTCCCAATCGGAGGAATGTCCTCCTGTTCTCCAGGCTCTCCCTCCGCTTCTGAAACAGGGGACAGCCTGGGGTTAAGGGAAGCATCGATGCCTCCCTTAACCCCTGCGAGTTCCCATCAGGAATTTCCTCCTGTTCTCCAGGCTCTCCCTCCACTTCTGAGGGACAGCCGATCAAGGCCCGAGCTGCTTCCCAAAGCGCGCTTTGGAAGCAGCCCGGGGCCGAGTTTCCTACTGTTTCCCAGGCCTGGGTCGGGTTATTTCTTAGCGGGAAAGGGCCCCCCCGCGCGCCTCTCTGCCTCTCTCTAGCCCCGATGCATGGATCGAGGCTAGAGAGAGGCAGAGAGAGGGGCGGGGCCTTTTCTCCTCCTCTCTCGCAGGCCTGTCATTGGCGAGAGAGAAGGAGGAGGCCCTCGCTCACCCCATCCATGTTTCTTTGCCTCTGATTGGCTAAAGGAAAGGTGGAGTGAAGGGGAGTGTATGTCCACCTGGTATCCATCAGCCAATGACAAAACACGCTTACTAAGGGCAAAGAAACCATACGAATGCTTTACGACCCAGATACAAAAATGGCGCCCGAAGTGCCATAAAGAAAGTCTACTTCCAGGTTCGCGACAGCGATACGTAAAACATCAAAAGTCCCATTACATACGAATCTCTAACGAATCCATTTAATTTCCGTTTCATTTTTACCATGCCTAGTATGTATGTATAAGGATTGATGGCTCTGTCTGTTCTGCTTTATCCCACATAAATGATGATGATGTTGATGATCCCAAACATTTTTATATTTTTATAAGGATGCAAATTCCATGTTCAAGAACTAATCCTAGAATTTCAGATAATTCCCATCAAGTCTTAACCAAATGAAATGCTTTACCACTTCCACCTTGCTAGTCAGTATAGACATCTTTAGGATTGATATCACCATGTTTTGCTTGAAGTTTAAGCAGGGAATTGGTGGGTATTCTAATTTAGCACAACATAGTTGAATATTCAAGGATTACAAGCCATTAAAAGTTAAAAACATTCAGAGCTCCCTAGTAAGGTGTGCAAATTGTTATTGCATTGTCAAAGGCTTTAATGGCCAGGATCACTGGGTTGTTGTAGGTTTTTCGAGCTGCATGGCCATGTTCTAGAGCAGTCTTTCTCAACCAGTGTGCCATGGCACACTAGTGTGCCGTGACGGAGCTCCTGCTGTGCCGTGAGAAAAGCTCTCTGCCCCCCTTCCTCCCCCCTCCTGCCGAACTCCTGCTGCTTGGGGGAGGAGGAAGGGCCGGGCAGTGGCGAAGAAAAAGAAGAAGGGACCGGGGTGCCGCCTTCTTCAGCCGTTTCCCCAGCCAGCCTCCAATCCGCCATGACTCTCACCATGACTCTCACCCCTCACTCGCTGAAGCCGCATGGAGGAAGAGCCCCGCCCACTGAAGCCCGTCCACCCCTCATGCTCCTCCTCTGTAGGAGAGCTGAAGCTGGGGGGAGGGGGGGCGGGGCATGGCGCAGCCTGGCTCTGCCCCTTCCCCCGGCTTCGGCACTCCCAGCAGCTGCTCCAGCCTTGAGGGGACAGTGCCAAGCCAGCATTGTGCTGGCTCTGGCATGGCTGGCTTGGCACTGCCCCCTCAAGGCTGGAGCAGCTGCTGGGAGAGGTGAAGCCGGGGGTAGGGGGCGGGGCATGGCACAGCCTGACTCCGTCCCCTCCTCGGCTTCAACACTCCCAGCAGCTGCTCCCAGCAGGGCACCAACCCCCAGCCGTTATTTACTGTGTTAGAGTGTCATTTTGTGTCATTTTGGTTGGTGGTATGCCCCCGGATTTTTTTAATGTTAAAAGTGTGTCGCGGCTCAAAAAATGTTGGGAAACACTGTTCTAGAGAAGCATTCTTTCCTGATGTTTCACCTGCATCTATGGCAGGCATCCTCAGAAGTCTTAAAATTATCCAATGACAGTTTATTAAATTTCTTGCCATAACTGAAGCCAAGCAGCAATGACATCAGACAAAACCCAAGACCAATCAGGGAGCAGATCTAAGCCAGCCAGATTTTGAACCAATCAGAAGTCAGTGAAGTAGTCTTGAATATTTGTCAAAGTGCTATAAATATTTCTGTATGTTTGCATTGGGGATGGCAGTTCTTTGAACCACTGACATCCTCTTTGACCAAGGAGAATAAATTCCTTTGATTTTGCTTCCAAGCCACCGGTGTCTTATGCAGCCTTCTGGATGCTTGACACTTTGGGCCCTGAACCTGTAGTTTTAGCAAGTCTAAAATCATATAACAGCCTTTTGTCTTTTTTTGGTCACATACTCGACAGTGGCATTTCTATTGTGGTTCCAGCATGCAATATCAGAGCAGGCCCTGTGGCACAATGGTAGCGCGTCTGACTCCAGATCAGAAGGTTGTGTGTTCAAATCACACCAGGGTCAATTTTTTGTTATTTTCTTTTGCTTCACCCCCAATACCAATTAAAATGTAGCAAAGAGAGATTCCTATGTAGCCACAGCTGAGTTTCAAAAATAGTAGTCCAGAGCTCTAACTAGGCACAGGTCAGAGCTTCAGTTTTCTGATATAGGATCAGACAATTCATGCTCAGGTCCTTTTCAAACACACAAAAGCCTAGCTTCCCTGGGGATTGATATATTTCTCAGGTTCACTTTGTCCCACATATAGTAATTTTACAATCAGTTCTCCCATTTGTTGGGATAAAGGGCGCAAACTCACACAAAAATAAAAAAAACCCTGAATTTAAAAAGCATGGCTTTTCACCTGAAAGAACTTCTCTATAGAAATCTCAAGGAGGTTGTTTATCCTTGCCTAAAACCCCGATTCTGACCAGAAGCCAACCAGGACTTCCAGACAATGTCAAGGGATTTAATGTGGCGTAAAGTCAGTTAAAACAGTTCAAACTTCCATTAAGTCAGGGAATGCTCCAGAGATACAGCAAAACATCTGGAACAGCTCTGCACTTTGGAGTTAGTCTGAACCAGGTCTAATTCAAACCAGTTTGCTTTCCACATGAACTGGTGCTGCTTTCCCCTTTCCCCTGCACTCCATGTCACAAGGAATCAGAGATGCATTGGGAATGTGTTGCCTTCTCATTGCCACAGAAGATGGCATCTTGCTGACTTGACCATTACTGGGCATCTTTGCCGATCTCAGCAAAACTACTTGTGTGGCTAAGATAAAGAAAGGGAAACTGTGGTTGTCCAACAATGATGATGGGGACATACAAGGTAAGTGACCATCCAGCGAAGCTGAACAAGTTCCAGGCCTTATGGATGGTCTAAAATCTTTGCTTCTGCTGCTAAGGAATTGAGACAGATAGTGTAGCCACCTCATGGGCCAGTCCATATTGTCTTTTGGAATGCTGCACATATCTGAAAATGTAATAAATCTACACAAATTTGCTTTATAGACCTTAAAATGTATTCCTTAAAAAAACCTCTGAAACTAGTAAACGAAAAAGTAAAAGCCAGATCTTAAGATTGCAGCCAAGATGGACGATTTGCATCACATAAGAAATAATGTGTATCATGTGTCAGGTATGAGCCTCTTAATGGTGGAATCAGGAAAGATAACACAACTCATGTGATAAGAATCCCTGCAAATGACTTGCAAGATTTACATTCTGTTTGGTGTCTTATTTCCCATATGTTCATAAGAACATAAGAACATAAGAAGAGCCATGCTGAATCGGGCCTCAGCCCATCTAGCCCAGCATTCTGTGTCACACAGTGGCCCACTAGTTGTACACAGGGATCTCTAGCAGAAAGGAGGGCAAAACCCTCACCTGCTCCCGACCCCCCACAACCAGTACCCGGGGGAAATCCTGCCTGCCTCCATCAACACAGAGGTGGCACTTGGATGTCCATTTCAGTAGCTACTGATTCCCTTGGTATCCATGAATCTGTCTAATCCTGCCTTGAAGCTGTCCAGGCTAACAGCTGTCACAACCTCCTCTGGAAGTGAGTTCCATAACCCAATGACCCTCTGGGTGAAGAAATATTTCCCTTTATTAGTCCTAACTTTCCTACCTTGGAGCTTTAGGGAGTGCCCCCTAGTCCTAGTGTTGGGTGACAGAGAAAATATTTTTCTTTATTCACCTTTTCTATCCTATGCATGATTTTATACACTTCGATCAAGTCACCTTAAACGTCGTCTTTCAAGGCTGAAAAGACCAAGGCGTTGCAACCTGATTTCATAAGGGAGCTGCTCCATCCCTTGGATCATTTTGTGCCCTTTTTTGTACCTTTTCCAGTTCCGTTATATCCTTCTTAAGGTGCGGAGACCAGAATTGTACACAGTACTCCAAATGTGGCCTTACCATAGATTTGTAGAGAGGCAATACAACATTTGCCGACCTATTTTCGATTCCCTTCCTGATCATGCCAAGCATAGAATTTGCTTCTTTCAAGTTTACAATAAAACATCTAAAACATAAATTAAAACATTTGGTATGGATCTTAGATTTATATAAACCAGAGGTAGGAACTGCGTGGCCTACAATATTTTATTGGTTCAAAATGCCCAGCTTTCCTTGCTGTGGAAAGAGAAGGCAGTAACAAATAGCTGCCAACATACCTGGGGGTGTTTTTTTAAGGGATGGGGGGTAACGTTTTGCCCTCAAATGCCCTATATGAGACAGAGGGTCATTTTCACTATGTTGTTGGACCATCATGGGCCATTTTAGCCCTGGGAAAAACCTTTGTAAAAAAAACAGCAGGAAATAATGGAAGTTAACTCTCTATTCATTTCTCATTCTTTAAAAGCTCTTTATTGAGGCTAAATTGGTACACAGTGCATCTAAAACATGTCTGAAATCCCCCTATTCTCTCTAGAGCCCGCATGAGGGCAAAATGGTTTTTAAAAGAAATTGCAAGGATTTTTTGACCCTTGGATGACTTTAAAAGGTTTAATACATGGTGGGAATGTCCCCCGCACCACCTAGACTGGGACATTTTAACCCTTTAATTGATTGTTCTGTTGTTCAGTATATCTCTGCTATAGTTTGCTTTTACATCTTTGTCTGAGAAACTTCAACTTAAATATTTTTTAAATAAATCAGTTACACAGTTACAACCCTGAAGCCTTAAAAAAAACCATTCACCTGTCCAGTAGTCAGCTCATTTTAGGCTCCCACATACTTAACTGAGAGTGGTTTAAGGACTGAAATCCAGAGATGCTGTGAGTATGGGTAAACTGGAAAGATCTGTTACACTCACTATTGACTATATTAGCCAGGGATGCTATAAAATTCAATTTAGCAACTTCAATAGGTCCATATTTTGGCCACACTGTGAAAAGGAGGACTTCACTTTATGTAGCAAAGGCTTAGGAATCAAGAACCCTCCTGGTGGTGGTAGACTACATAGCCGTTGTTGAGGGGTGCTAGGGCTTAATGTTCAGTATATGGAGGGACACACATTTCTTACCCTAGTTGTTTAGTTTTCTTACCGTAAGAAGAAACTTTAACCCCCACCCCACCCCCACTGATCTGTACTGATCTGCTCAAGTGGTGCAGTGGTGGAAAAGCTTGGAAACTGAAGCATGTTTCATGTCACTTTGTCAATTATTTTTAACCAGCTGCATTGAAAGGAAACCTCTTTTCCTCAATCAGTCCAGTGCAGGCAGGTAGACAGAACTCATTACTGTGTAAATCAGCCTGCCAGCTGATTTGTGCTTCTCCATGCTTGGAGGTTACTACTGCTGACACTGGTTAAATTGATGGTTAAAAGAGGGATCAGTGAGGGAGATGTGTAATCTGAAAATGTTCACATGGACAATGCAATGCCTGTTCTGAACACTTCCGAGTTTACTAACTCTAAATAAAGGCCTCAAGGTCTCAAAAAATAACTTCTAGATTCATATGACAAAAGAAACTCTCACCTTATTCAGAATGAAATTTTTATATTATATATATATATATATATATATATATATATATATATATAAAGCCATATATATATGGCTTTAAAATATTTAATGCAGAAGCAATGAATGTTCCTCAACGTTTAAAATCAACTCTTTAATTAACCTTTAGATTTTGCTCCACATCTTTGGGTGAACTTTTCTCATGGAAAGCAGAAGTGCCTTCATATATATATATATATATATATATAGAGAGAGAGAGAGAGAGAGAGAGAGAGAGAGAGAGAGAGAGAGAGAGAGAGAGAGAGAGAGAGTGGTTGTTACGTGTCTCCAAGTCAACTTCAATGTATAGATTCTGTCTTAGAATTTTCTTTGTGACATTTATTCATGCAAAAGTTTCTATTTTCTTACTCATTAGGCCGGGAGCCTGTGATTTTCCTAAAGCCAGCCAATGGGTTTCCATGGATCATCAAGAAATAACACCTTTGTCTTCTATCAAGTACGCGGCAGAGGGCGTTTACTGTGGCTGCACCGACTCTGTGGAACTCCTTGCCCGAGGAGATATGAGTCATTCGGGATCTGATACCATTTCGCAGAGCCGTAAAGACCTGGCTATTCAGGCAGGCATTCGGCTCTGGCCGGTGCCCGCCATAATTTGCACTCTGCCGCGTCACTGTCATCACTGTGCTATCATGCTGTTATATTGTAGTTTTATATTGTAGTTTTATTGGGAATGGGGTTAATGGGGGTTTTATTGGTTTTATAGTGTTTCATATGTTTTTATCTGATTTCGCTGCTGTAAACCGCTCTGAGCTCTGGAGAGAGTGGTATATTAAGCCGAATAAATAAATAAATAAATAGTTCTAGTCCAACACTCAGACCACTGCACCACACTGGCTCTCATAACTTGTTCATACAAGTTACAGAATAGGTCATTCCAACTTTGTAATGAAGCACTCATTAGGATTGGATGACACTAGCTGCTTCCATAAAGCCATTCAATCTGGAGCAGAATGAGGATTTAAGAGATCTGATTCACTTCAGAGTGCCTACATAGGCATTCCAGAAATTGGCTGAAAGATCAATAAGAGTCCACAAAGCTCCACCAGAATCATGATTTCTTGTGAGTTTTTTTATCACACTGTTTCTGGCTGGATGTGAGTTGGAGCTCACATTGGAGGGAATGTTTTCTGTACACTCCAACCTCAAGCCAGCTTCAAGATGAATTTTACTGCTATGTAGAATATCCTCAGAATATCTCTGACCATGCTTTTCACTGTTTTGAGAATGTGATGCAAATTAGTGACCTGATTCCATCCACCTTTGAGAAGGCCTAATGAAATCAATAAAGGTGCTTCTAAATCATTGAATCTAAGAGTACATAAATAATAGAATGCAATTTGAAGCTGGGGCAAGATTGGTGTGTCTACAAAATGTTCAATACACATTAAGCCAGAAACAATGTGCTTTTAAAAATTCACCAGAAACTCCATAATAAATCAAAAATATACTGCAACCAATCAACTAATGTACTGCAACCAATCCCATGCAGGGACTGAATCCAATCAGTATACCACTAGCACTGACCCACTCTAAAAAAAACCCCTCTAAATATAGCTTGCCGTAATGTAAACAGTGACTCTCCTGAAAGAGGAAATCACATCATTCCCATGGGAATGCTTGCTTTCCATCCCTTTATACTCGTGTCCTGTGCACTTCCACAATCCAGCGCTGATCCAAAATGAATATGCACATCAGTTTACCTCGGTGGATTGGTTAAGAAAAAAATTCCTAGTTTTTGGTTTTGGTCTATGTTCAGTGGATACTGTGTCCACAATCCCAGCCTCAAATTGGTTCCTATGGTGTTTGAATAGGCATTACACAGCTAAACCAGTTTGTTTTAATCCTCCAAATTGCATTGTACTGTCTGTGTAGAAGCAGCCTTAGTATAGACCAGGGGTGGGCAATTACCGGCCCTCCAGGTGTTTTGGACTTCAACTCCCAGAAATCCTAACAGTTGGTAAACTGGCTAGAATTTCTGGGAGTTGAAGTCTAAAACACCCGGAGGGCCGGTAATTGCCCACCCCTGGTGTAGATCCATATAATGCAGTTCCTGTACATTGATTGGTTTTGTTTTGGACACATATTAGGACACCATAAATAGAGAGATAAAATAGATTTCTGAGTGCTTGAGCAGAAAATTAGATATATGATACAGATTTTAAATCTTCTGGACAGCTTTTACAAATCTTCCTCTTCCTTTGAGAAGTCTTTCTATCAGAAGTCACAATCCAATGACCCACTATGATTGGATTGCCAGCTGAACTTTGATTCATCCTCTGCTACAGGAGTGGAGCTCCACCAATGTGGTCTGAGGTTATCTCCTCATCTTTTCCTCCAGGGGACCATGGAGTAGCTTGTTTTTTGCGGAACAAACACAGGTGAAAAGAGCTAAGGATTGTATATTAAATTCTAATAAAGCCGTGGAAAATAAATGATATGTACATACGTGCAGCATACACAGTATACGAGGTAACAGAAAGTGGAATCAGAAGAAACTATGGTCAGTGCATGGAGAAAATGGAATTCAAATAGAGTTCAATAAGTCCAAAATACAGGTGTATCAGTCCTTTGGTTGTAAATCCACATTAGAGATGTAGTTCAAGATGATCCATACATCTCCAAATAAGGTAATTCCACAAGTTGTGTGTTGTATAACAAAGAGTACATCCACAGGAGATATCCCATAATCAATAACAGTCCAAAAACGGAGGTGAAAATCACTCCGGAGGGAAGTTATTCCCGGATGAGGAGAGCGTGGTATAAGCGTCTCCCAAAGCGGATTTGATTGTAAACACGCCAACGGCACGCAGATACTGAAGATAACGGCCAGAAGCCGTTTCACGAAGTTGCTTTCTCAAGGCGTATATAAGGCATTAAGGCGTCCACAAAATCTATTAATATGAATATAAATTAATATACAATTCTTTATAATCACCAAATGTACGCCTTGAGAAAGAGACTTTGTGAATATAGCATGGTATAAGGCTCTTGGGAGACCCTTATACCACACTCTCCGTGTCAGGGAATAACTTCCCTCCGGAGTGATTTTCACCTCCGTTTTTGGACTGTTATTGCTTATGGGATATCTCAGTGGATGTACTCTTTGTTATACAACATACTGTACAACTTGTGGAATTACCTTATTTGGAGATCTATGGATCATCTTGAACTACATCTCTAATGTGGATTTAGAACTAAAGGACTGATACACCTGTATTTGGGACTTATTGAACTCTATTTGAATTCCATTTTCTCCATGGACTGACCATCGTTTCTTCTGATTCCACTTTCTGTTACCTCGTATATTGTGTATCCTTCATGTATGTACATATCATTTATTTTCCATGGCTTTATTAGAATTTAATATACAGTCCTTAGCTCTTTTCACCTGTGTTTGTTCTGCTTGTACTTAAGCCTGCTCGTTGTTCTTCCATAGCTTGTTTTTAGCCATGTAACCATAGAAGCTCAGGTTTGTTGTTAGAAGATATTCAGAGGTAGAATGATAGAAAACAGTAATTGGGAAAACTGTTCTAGTACAACTTATTTAAAAGTATAAATTGTACCTGTGTTCTGATTAAAATGACAAACATAAGATTAAGGAAGCCCAGGTTGAAACCTCGATTCTCTCACTAGTTTCATTGGGTTAATCACTGCCCGCCAGCCCAACATGCCCTTCATGGTTTTTGTGAAAGTAAAAATAGGAGAATAAGTTAGGTTCGTACTGCGTATTATGTTTTACTTTTAGCATTCTGTGCATGAATATACATAAGATACATCATTTCAATTGACTGTAGCATTTAAAAACCTTAGAAAAATATTCAGTGATAGAATGTACATTTATTAATAAAAGAAGCTGCTGGTGCATGCTAATGATACCAGAAGGGGATGGAGGCTAGGATCAGCAGGTTAAGAAAATTTATATAGTGGAAGAGAATCAGAAAGATTGGAGTAATACTTTTCAAATGAACAATAATTTTTTACTTCAACACATTTTACATAGAAGATTACAAAATCAATCACACCTCAATGGTCCAATATTAAGTAAGTTTGGCTGTCAAACATCAATCACTATCAAATAATTTCATATGACAAATGTCAGATGTCTACTGTCAAATATCAAAAGATGCTAAACTTCACATGTCAAACCTTGTGTATTTCACCTTGCAAATACTTGACTTGAATATCAAATAGGCCGTTACTGGTAATGTTTAAAAGCTATAGTTTAAAAAGAAAGGCAGAAAGGAAAGGCAGAAGAGACAACTGTGTTTCATTATGACTCAATACTATAATCATATCTTTATTTATTTACTTACTTTATTGGAGTCCCTGATGAAGCAACGGGTTAAATGCTTGTGCCAGCTGGACAAGTAACTGAAAGATCAGCTGTTCAAATCCAGGGAACGAGGTGAGCTCCCATCTGTCAGCTTCAGCTTCTCATGTAGGGACATGAGAAAAGCCTTCAACAGGATGGTAAAACATCCAGGACTCCCCTGGGCAATGTCCTTGCAGATGACCAATTTTCACACCAGAAGCAACTTGCAGTTTCTCAAGTCACTTCTGATACGAATATTTGGTTTTTTAAGAAAGCCTTTGTTTATATTTCCCCTTTTTCCCTGTGGGATTCAAGGCAGCTAGCAATCACACAATCCGATTCCAGTTTAAAACAAAGCAAATACAAAAATTAGAAGAGGAAAAACAATTAAATTAGTTAATTTTAATAAAGTTAAAATAGAGTTTAATTATAATACATACAATTAGAACTATGTTTAAAATTCTTAATCCCCCCCCCCCCCAAATGAATCCCATCCACAACCTCCCCAGCTGTATGTCCCTCATTCTCTCCCAAATGCCTTCTGACAGAGGAAGGTCATCCTGGTCTCTCTTGGGGGGGGGGGGGGGTAATTATCCTTCATAACACAGTTGCACCAAATTAGGAGAAAGTTTCATAAGCATCCAATGAATAACAATGAATAACAAACCATATAGCCTTGGTGGATGACCTCCGCAGAAAGCTGGACAGGGGGAGTGTGACCCTGCTGGTTCTCTTGGTCATCTCAGAGGTTTTCAATACCATCGATCATGGTATCCTTCTGGGCCAACTCTCCGGGATGGGTCTTGGGAGCATGGTTTTGCTGTGGCTCTGGTCCTTTCTGGAGGGTTGTTCCCAGATGGTGAAGCTGGGAGACATCTGCTCTGACCCCCGGCCATTGACCTGTGGGGTCCCTCAAGGTTCCATTCTGTCTCCCATGCTTTTTAATATCTACATGAAATCGCTGGGAGAGGTCATCTGGAGTTTTGGAGCTCGGTGCCATCTATACGCAGATGACACCCAACTCCACTACTCTTTTCCACAAGAATCCAAGGAAGCCCCTCGGGTACTAAACCAGTGCCTGGTCACTGTGATGGTCTGGATGAGGACGAATAGGCTGAAGATCAATCCTGATAAGACAGAAGTCCTCCAGGTCAGTCGTATGTACAACCGGGGTATTGGGTGGCAACCTGTGCTTGACAGGGTTGCACTCTTCCTGAAGACACAGGTCCACAGCTTGAGGGTCCTTCCAGACTCAGCGCTGACACTTGATGCACAGGTGTCGACAGTGGCTGGAAGGGCCTTCGCACAATTAAATTAAAACTTGTGTGCCAGCTGCGACCATATCTCGTGAAGTCTGACTTGACCATGGTGGTCCATGCCTTAGTTACCTCTAGATTGGATTATTGCAATGCACTTTACGTGGGGTTTCCCTTGAAGATGGTCTGGAAACTCCAATTGGTCCAACGTGTGGCAGCCATATTAATAACTGAGTTGAATTACAAGGAGCGGCAAACCCCCCTGTTTAAGGAGCGCCATTGGCTGCCATTCATCTTCTGGTCCCAATTCAAGGTTCAAGTAATCTATAAATCCCTGAATGGTTTGGGACCCACCTACCTTTGTGACCGCATCTCCTGCCACCAACCTGCATGACCTCTCCTATCCTCCGGGGTGACTCTCCTCTCGCCTCTCCCACTGTCACAGGCAAGATTAGTGGGAACAAGGAAGAGAGCCTTCTCTGCTGTGGCTCCCCATCTTTGGAACTCACTACCTGGTGAGATTAGGCTAGCCCCCTCCTTACCAGACTTTAAGAAAAATCTGAAGACCTGGCTTTTGCGTTGTGCCATTGAAGAGTGACCATGCCTTCCAGTTGTGTTGCTCCATCTATAGTGTTCCCCTATGACGCACTTTCCCCCATTCTAAACTGAAAGTCTGTCCCCACTATTTCATCTTTTTGGGCCTCCCTCATTTGCTAGCTCCTACTCCTATCTCACCCAGGGTTTTATCATTTTATTTTGTCCACTTGACCTGCTCATCCTATTCGGTTTTTATTGCGTGAATTTCCTGTATCATTCCATTTATTATTGTAATTGTATTTTTTAATTGTTATTATTTCTGATGTATTTTGTTTTGTATTTTACTGTGTTGTATTGTATTTTAGAAGGGCTTGGCCTCATGTTAGCCACCCCAAGTCCCCATTGGGAAGATGGTGGTGAAGTATAAATAAAGATTATTATTATTATTATTATTATTATTATTATTATTATATGAGGCAGCAGTGGTGGAAGGTATAGCAGAACCAGGAGCAGCAATGTTTGGAAATTTCTGTTTCTGTAAAATCTTATAGCGACTTCATCACACAACATTTTATTATCATCCTAGGATGCTGCCACCCCAATTGAGGAGCAGAGCCCATGCTGCCTATCACACAACATAGCCTCACTTCCAGTGGGGCTCTGTTGCTCAACTGAGGCAGCAGCATGGTAGGACATTGTGCCAGCAACACGAAAGCCTCCCCGTGCTCTATTTGGAACAACAGGGCTACCACAGGGACAAGCTGCATGGCAACATTACCCACATGTGATGAGAAAGTGTTGCTGCCTGGTAGGTGGGGTCTGGGTCACCAGTATTTCCCCACTGCCCCGCCAACTCACCACAGAGGTTGGTGAATTGACACAGAGCTGGAATCTAAAAAACAACTTTTCCATACTCTAAAAATACTTTCTCCTCTTGAGAAAACTAAAATTGGCTGTGGCCACAAAAGCGAATACCCTATTTTTTAATCTAAGATCATTGTTCTGTTGCATCAAACTAGCAGAACGATCTCTGTGGATTGTATAAGTAAGAACTTTGTAAATTTCTAGATCAAACACATGGCACATTTTTAGATGATATGCTCCTTCAAGGGTAAATTTTATTTGTCTGAAATGCCATGTTCTTTTCTCAACTTATTGTGTACCTTCAAGTCCTTTTTGATTGACAACCATAAAGATAACCTATGATGTGGTTTTCTCAGCAACATTTCATCACAGGTCACTTGCCATTGTTTCTTTGTGATGCACAGAGACTGTGACATACCCAAAGTCACCCAGTGGGTTTCTATTGTTGGCCAGGTATTTTAACTCTGGTTTCCTGGAGTCCTAGTCCAACAGTCAAATCATTCTGGCTCTCTTTTCCGTATCTCTGTATTTTTTTTATTCAACATGCTTTGTTTTGTGATCAATCATTGTAAGATTCAATCTGTAAGTCTGATTGATGAGGCATGTTGTGGAAACTATTATAGGATGCAAAATGTTAATCAGAAAAATGTACTTTTCATGCCTGTTATACTCCTAAGGTGCTCCGATACAGGAAAGGAATTTTAAAAGCTCAAGTTTAAACACCCTCTGTTCTAGATAGGTCATTATTAGAACATTTATTTTGATTTTCCAAGATTTCTGTTGTCACATAGTTCTACATTATTGTGGAAACCACTGGCTATTGGATCATCTTTAGACATTGTCTTTCAGAAATGTTGAAGTTCAAAACAGTATCCTTTGATAGTTTCTTGCTCTGGAGCCTCTGTGCATCATATCCCCACATATTCTGAAACATTCAGACACTGCACCAAGTAAGGAACAATCTATTTATAGGATTGACTTCTTCCTATTTCTGGCAGTTCCCACTATAGCCGCTCCCAAAAGACCACACAGAGACAATTTGGGAATCTCTAAGAACTTTACTACAGGATACTAACACGGACAAAGCCAAGAATGCCCACCTCCCTCTTACATACACTCCCCTCACAATTCAAATCCTTCCTTCCCACTTTTCCCCTTTCCCGCTCTGCCCTTCCCGCTAAGGCTTTGGGCCGTTGTTTCACACACTCGGTATCTTCCAGGTGCCTTATTGTTGCTTAGACTGTCAGTGTTCCTGAATTTGGACGCCATGCCCAAAATCCCAAATCTCAGTACCTGACAGGATGCTCTCCTCCTGGAAAGGAAAGGAAGTACAACTGGTCATCCCCTAGGTCCAAAGACCTATTTCTTTAACAAACTACAGTGGAATACCGGATGTACCTTCCCCAGATCCTTTGGTAGTTTTAATTCAAACATTACTTTGTTTATTTGTCTCAGGACCCTAAACAGACCCACAAATTTGGGCCCCAATTTCCGGGATGGGAGACCTAGTTTCAGGTTTTTTGTGGCTAACTACACCAAATCCCCTTCTCTAATGTCCTCCCCTTCTTAATGCTTGACATCTATGAATTGTTTGTATTTCTTTTGTGTGTTTTGTAGGGCTTTCACAATCATAGGAAAGCAGCTGCAATACGTCTGGCCCACTCCCCCGGTTGCATCCCCCCTCCTTCCCATTCCAGTAACCTAGGTAATAGGGCTATATTCCTACCATATGTGGTCTTGAAAGGGGAGCACCCTGTAGTTGAATGAATTGCTCTGTTGAATGCTACCTCTGCAAAGGGGAGTATGTCTACCTAGTCAGTCTGTTTATGATTAGTGTATGTCCTCAAGAAATGCTCTAAGATTTGTTGGGTTCTTTTTACAGCCCCGTTGGACATAGGGTGATATGCAGAACTGAGACCTTGTTCTGCTCCCATTAGCCTCACGAACCCCCTCCAAAACTTTGCTGTGAATTGGACCCCTCTGTGTCAGACACTAGCCTGGTTCCATAGCCCAGCCAGACCAAAGCCATATTGTTTCCAAGATCCCAGCTAGGCCTGAGAGCACAACTTTACAGAAGCCTCTGTGTCAACCGACGGTCAAGGGCAAGCGCAGCCTTTACTCTTCCCAGGCCGATAAGGAGGCCTGGTACCGACAAGCCTCGGTGCCTCCCCAAAGCCCAGGTGCATTCACTAACGAGCTGACATTCCAGCCTCTGCTGAGAGGCCCGGAAGGGGTAAGCCCAACTAGTGGACCTGAGAAGAAGTTCCGACGCAGCTTGCGTCTTCAAGGGAGAAAACCTATTTAAGTAGCTTCCTGTGGGTGTTTGGGACCTCACGCCAATGTTCAGCTTACCTTGTCAAGTTCCAGTCTGGGCCATTGGGCCTTCAAGTCCTCGGACTCAAGTAATTGTCAAGCTTTGTTACCAAGAAGTTATCCAGGATTTTGGCCCATTGGGGCATCAAGACTATTTCTTATTCATTGAACCTTTTTACTTTTGGACTATTGCTTTGCAATACTGGATGTGGAGCGCATCATTGGATTATACTTTTATTTCTTTACCTTTTTTTCATTTATTCTAAATCAGGGCTGTCCAACTGGTGGCCCCCCAACCCCTTACCCACGCCCCCCTACCCTCCTGCAAGATATCTGCTTTTTAAGATTTTTTAAAAAAAAATTTAAATATTTTTGAATATTTTTTTGAATATTTTTTTGAATATTTTTTATTTATTTTTTCGCGGCGGGGCGGGGCAGGGAGGAGGAGCAGGCTCCCTTCCTCCTCCTCCTACTTCCCTCCCTCCCCCTCTCTCCCTCCCTCCTTCTCTCTCTCTTTCCCCTTTTCATTCCTTCCCCCTTCCACCACTTGAAAGAGAGAGGGAAGGAGAGAGAGCACCAAGTGAGAGGGGGCATGGCCAGATCGGAAAAAAGGTGGGGCCGAGTTTGGAGCGCGCGGGGAGGTGCTCATCCATTCCCTTTCTGGCTTCCTCCTCTTCTGAGGATTCGTGCCAAGTTTGGTCCTGATCCATCATTATTTGAGTCCACAGTGCTCTCTGGATGGAGGAGAACTACAACTCCCAAACTCAAGGTTCAGTACTTTCTGTTGCTCTCATGAGAGTTTAGGTTTGATTCAACATGGCTGAGGAATGCTTTGATTGTATTTTCCCCTTATGGCAGAAGGAGGTAGGACTGGATGGCCCTTGGAGGTCTCCTATTCTAGGAACCCATTGTAATTATTATTATCATCATCATCATAGGCTGAATGGTCATCTGTGAGGAATGCTTTGATTGGGTTTTCCCCTTATAGCAGAAGGAGATTGGACTGGATGGCCCTTGGAGGTCTCCTATTCTAGGAACCCATTGTAATTATTATTATCATCATCATCATCATCAGAGGCTGAATGGCCATCTGTGAGGAATGCTTTGATTGTGTTTTCCCCTTATAGCAGAAGGAGATTGGACTGGATGGCCCTTGGAGGTCTCCTATTCTAAGAACCCATTGTAATAGCAGAAGGAGATTGGACTGGATGGCCCTTGGAGGTCTCCTATTCTAGGAACCCATTGTAATTATTATTATCATCATCATCATCATCATCATAAGAGGCTGAATGGTCATCTGTGAGGAATGCTTTGATTGTATTTTCCCCTTATGGCAGAAGGAGATTGGACTGGATGGCCCTGGATGGCCCTTGGAACCTGTTGTTGTTGTTGTTGTTATTATTATTATTAGCAGAGGCAGAATGAATATTATGCCTTATCATTCAGGGTTATAGGCCTGTGTGGAAGGGCCTTGGCTTCTTATTTGACTTCCTTTCCACACATCTGAAAAAAATCCCATGTTATTTGCTTTAAACCAGAGTATATGAGTGTGGACTCCGATAATCCAGTTCAAAGCAGGTATTCTGGGTTATATGGCTGTGTGGAAGGGCCCTGAGTCCACACTGCAATATAATCCAGTTCAAAGCAGGTTTTGTGGGGTTTCCTGTTTGGATATTCTGAGTTATATGGCTGTGTGAAGGGCCCTGAGTCCACACTGCAATATAATCCAGTTCAAAGCAGGGACTGGGACTTGACACTGGGATTTTGGTGTTCATCTCTATCTCCAAGTCAAAGCCCCGGTGTCCTCCACAGACACCTCCAAGGTGGGGAGAGGGCGAAGCCGGGGAGGGGGCAGAGCCGGGGAGGGGGCGGAGCTGGGGAGGGGGCAGAGCTGGGGGAGGGGCATGGGTGGCGCCAGGGAAAGGGTGGAGCCAGGGGCGGAGCCAGGGCGGAGCCAGGGGCAGAGCCAGGGGCGGAGCCAGGGGCGGAGGCAGACCCTTCGGCCCCCCAGGTCATCAGTAACCGGAATTCCGGCCACAGGTCCGGTAGAAGTTGGACAGCCCTGTTCTAAATAAAGCATTTAATCACAGCTGGTCTCAAGTGGTTTACTGAGGGGTCCTTCAGATCTAAGGTGCAACACTCGGTCACTAATCACTTTTTCTGGACACCCATGCATGCGGTAAATGTGTTTCACATACAGTTCAGCTAATTTTTCGGCTGTTGGTAGTTTCTTCAAAGTGACAAAGTGAGTTTGTTTAGAGAACAGGTCCATGACAGTCCATATGACAGAATGCCCCTTACTGGGTAATAAATCCACCACAAAGTCCATGGCTACATGAGTCCAGGGCTTTTGGGGCTCTGCTACCTTTTGGAGCAATCCTTGTGGTTTTCCTGTCGGTGCTTTATTTTGGCGCATAATTCACACTGGTGTACATAGTCCTTAGCGTCCTTGCGCATTCCTGGCCACGAACATTGTCCATACAGTAGTTTTATGGTCTTGGTGAACCCCAAATGTCCAGCACTTTTGTTATCGTGACATCACTGTAACATTGCAGCCCTCAATGTCTTTGGCACATATACCTTTTTGTTCACAAACCCCCCTCCCACCCTTGGAATTCACACCTCCCCTTGTTCTCCTGTAACCAAATGTCTTTTTGGTTAGCCTGCTTGAGCTCTTTCTCCCAAGCTCCCCCTCAGAGGTTATAAGGGTGAATTTTTCTTCCCACTTGGCTTGCCTGTGGGTCTGCACTGCCATGCCCCAATGGTCTTCAGTAAACACACTCCCTGTGGTGGGTTGTTCTCTCCCTATATGCTGCAGCAATCTAGGCAGTGCATCGGCCTGTACATTGTGCTTCCCCTTAAAGAACTGCAACTTGAAATGGAAACAATTAAAGAACTGCACCGGATTTGTTTTGCTGGTTAACAAGGCCATAAAATCTCCAGGAAATACAAAAAATTGAAGAAATGCAACAGCTCCTCCTGGTGGCCAAAAGCTGGAATGTCAATGCCATTTGTTGTATGTCAAATGGCATTGAATGTTTGCCTGTATATGTGCATTTTGATCTGCCCTGAGTCCCCTGCAGGGTGGGAAGGGTGGAATATACTGTAAATGATGTAAATAATAAATAGCTTCCTTTCTGAACAGCTAATTAGCACAAATTAAAAATTGTGCTTGTTCAACATTAAAAGTTTTTGTTTTGTTTTTGTTTGTTTTTTTAAAAAAAAGGAATTACTGTTCCTTCTTTATGTCCTAAGAGTGATGATGAAAACTGGAGCATTGAATGGCATGTAAAGACCACTTGCACAGAAATGTCCCTAAACAGAAAGAAGATGAAGAATTAAAATTATTCCCATCGCACTGCAAATTTGCTGCTTTAACTTGTTTCTATGCACATTGTGCAGGGAACCTACTGGAATCAATTCCTAAGCATCTTTAAATCCTTACATTTCCAAATAATTTAGAAATGGGCTCTAATGGGGAACCCTCAGAATGATCTTGCATCATCTGATGGGTTCCTTGGGGCTCTGTGTTTTAAATGTCTAGAAATGCTTTGAAAAAACACGTGGGATTAAGTCCCAAGAAGAATTTCTTAATAACTGCTTCTTCTTTGGGGGCTTTTAACAGAGGTTGGAAGTTTAGGAATATGTAAGTAAAGGATTCATACTAAATTGCCCTTGCAGTTATTTCCAACTATATATTCCTGTGATTCCATTTTCTTCATATGTTTGATACTTAAATTATGGTCTTCGGGTAGAAATATAAAACTTTTAGAAATGTAGTATATATGTTTGGTTTGTTTATAACTCTTGATGCTTAAGGCTATACGCCTAACATCTAAGAGGCACAGCGCCTTTTCCATCGTGGCGCCATCTTTTTGGAATCCCTTGCCAGCTGAAGTCCGTGTCTTGCGAGACCTGTTTCAATTGGCCTTCAAAATCTGAATTTTGAATTTTTTACTTGATATTAATTAATGTTAATTCTGTTTTATGGTGATCTATATTGTGTTGTGAGCCGCTCCAAGCCCTCGGGGAGTGGCGGCATACAAGACCGAATAATAAATAAATAAATCCTTCACAGAAAACTAAAGCATGGGTCAGGGCAGAGTAATTCATTACAAAGGATTGCTTTCTTGAAATTAGATTTCTTTGCCCCCTTTTTTGTACTAAAAAGTGCTTATAACACAACACTCCTTTTTTAATATACAGTAGAATCTCACTTATCCAACATAAATGGGCTGGCAGCACATTGGATAAGTGAAAGTGTTGGATTATAAGGAGGGATCATGATTATATAAATCAAGCACCCAAACATTATGTTTTGCAACAAATCGATAGAAAAATTAAATACACTGTAACATTATGTAGTAATTACTGTATTTATGATTTTAGCACCAAAACATCACAATGTATTGAAACAGCTCTGGAGGCAGACTGTGTTGGATAATACAGAACATTGGATAAGTGAAGGTTGGATAAGGATAAGCGAGACTCTACTGGAACTGTACTATCTCCATTACTTTTATAGTTATGATGATATGGCCTAAATGGTGGTGGCAGGGGACATACTATAGGGTTTTGTGCCATGTCTTGTGTTGCTGCCTCATGCAGTGTTGTGGGTATTTTAAAAAAAGGAAAACAAGGAAAATCTTGGCTTTTGCACATTAGCACAATGCAGCACTTTGGATTGGAATTGTAATGGCAAATTGATGGATATGGCTCAATGCTCATGTTGTGGATGGAACACTGTTTTAACATAAGTGAATGTGTATTATGTGTTAATCTTAACTGTATTTTAATGCTGAATGTTTATGGGTTTATATTGTATTTATATTGTGTATCGGCATCGAAGTGTTGCCTTTTGTCAAGCTGTTCTGAATCCCCCCTCGGGGGTTGAGAAGGGTGGGATAGAAATGATGTAAATAAATAATAATAATAATATTAAGGCAAAAATAATATAAAAGTCAGGAGAAAATCATATTTTTATCATAGGGGGCATTCATATTTCTTTCAAAAATGACTAAATCTATTTCCTGTCACATAGGAAAGTACATTTTTATTCTTTAAAATATAGCAGCAACTACTATGAAATATAGAATGTTACTTTAAAAATACAAATGTTGTTCAAAATCTATGTAGGCGATTTTGTTCTTATTGCTTTTTTCTGCATTCAGGAAAGAGGATAGAGTGCATAGAGAAAGCAGAGAACTAAAACTAGGATTTCTGCTCCAGGCATGAAACATAGTAAAACACACATAACAAAATTATGAAGATAGGAAAAAATACAGCTTTGTCTCTTTAAAATATGTTAAGATTTTTCTTGGGGTTTTTTTACACAACATCTCCAAAGGGATAGAAAAATAAAGTTACTCCTTCACATGACTCTTAATTCAAGAGCACAACTTGCATAAAACTTGTAGAAAAAAATAATTTGGGGTTTTGAGATGTAGGTGAAAAATTTCCTTCTATTACAATTCCATATGTGAATAGATTTATTTGGTTCCTTTCTCTGATCTTTCCATATGTCCTTGTATTTCAGAGCATCAAGTGTAAATAGGATTGTTGTTTCTTTTGAGTATTCATCCATCCATGCTTGCTTGGATTCCAATCATTCTTCTGCCATATCACTGCTTTTGAGAAATGTTCCAAAAAGAAAACTATTCATGTAACAACCCATTTCTGGCAACTACCAAGTGAGAAAAAGTGTTTCATTGGGTTAGATGCATATTACTAACAATACACAAATTGAAATTCTGCATGCCCACACAGTGTGTGTGTGTGTGTGTGTGCTGGCTCAAACTGAACTATTACTTGAAAACCACCCACATGTACACATATGTGAATCCGTAGATCTTCATAAACACACCATGTTCTCTGCCCACCTGCAAATGCACCCTAGGTATAATTCAGATATTAAAAGCCTCAATTGGCAGCAATGTAGGTTTTTTTTTAAAAAAATGTCAGATCCAGCACAGTATACACATTGTTTATGGAGCTTGCAGCACACAGCGCCGCCTTAACACCCAAAATCCCCCTTCGCTACAATTAAGATTTTATCTATAGAGCTTTTGAGATTATACTCCAAGATACTAATGCCACAAGAGCCTCCTGGGGGAAAACTGAAGGGTGGTATACAAACACAGTAAATAAAAATGAATGAATAAATAAGTACCATTATTCTCCTGGTTGGAGAAGTACAAAGAGATCCCTTAAATAAGACTCATACATACTGTATGGGGGGAATAGACTAAGACTCTCTGGCTACAACTGCATAATCTGTGGGTTCTGGAAGGGTGCGATTTCATCTTGAAAGAATCATTCTGCAAGAAGCCCTAAGAATAAGGAGGTAGGCACCTTCAAATGGAACTTTCTCCCAGAATACTTCTTGATCAGCTTCAGGATGAAATTCTTCACTATTTTTTTTTCTTGAATGCAAGAATGAATTATTTCAGAATTCATTATGAAAAAATACGTGAAAATCAATTTTTACAATTCACAACTTGGGATTCATTCTATGCAAAATTCACACTTTGCCATTTTATGCAGAAAATAGCATTTTGTCAATAGAAAATCCCAAGGTAATGCAGTCATTCCCAAATTTGGTCTTCCAATTGTTTTGGACTTGGACTCCCAAAAATCCCAGTCATCTCACCAGTTGTTAGGAATTATGGGAGCTGACAAAACACTTGGAGTAGCAAACATTGGGAACCACCGATATAATGTGATTGTCACAATGCTAGGGCTCTGCAGGTATTCAGGCAGAGGTGAATCAAACAAACACCCAGCTTGTATCAAATAGTTTAATTAAAGCAGCACTTACTTTCTGGCTGTTTTAATAGTCCAAAATATAAAACATAAAGATAGTACTCAGCCACAGAATATAAAACAAAAACTGATAGCAAACGCTACACCATAGTCAAAGGGTCCAGTCCAGTGGTCAAACACAGAGAGTTCAATGAGCAAAGTCCAGGGATCACGAGTCAAGTCAAAAGCCAGTCCAAAGATTCAAGGTTCTAAGGGTCCAGGAGACAGATTAGGACACTGAAAATCCAGAAACCTGGGGGGAAACAAGCAGCATCTACTACCAAGATAAAACAAATACTTTTCTCCCAAGGTTAGCTCCTTAAATCAGTAACACCCAGCTGCAACCTATCCCTTGCATGCCTCCACCTTTAATTGCTTTTACCTGTAAATTGTTACTTACAAATTACTCAGCCCTTTAGAACTAAGACTCACATTAACCCTTCCATCACGAACTGTTAGGTCTGCCACCACCAACTGTGCAACATGATACATGACAGTGATGAAACATTTTTTCATGAAGAAAATGCTGTTATCTATGAAAAACAACTAACTTTGTGCAGAATAGTCCTCAACTGTAAAGATTCTCATCAATGCAAGATGTTTCTTGACAAGATTTATTTATTTATTTATTCTTTCGGCTTCTAGACCGCTCCCTCTAGAAGCTTGGAGCGGTTTACAACAGGTAAAAAACATGCGTAGAACTGACATTATAGAACAACGGTGTAAAAGCATTTGAAAAAAATGTATTTTGTTTTTACTATTTTATTGGATTTTTAAAAATATTGTTTCCATACCTATCAAAAATGAACACTCTTCTCCCATAATGAACTTTTTTAGTCTGGGCTTTTATATGTGATATGAAATGTGAAAAGATCCCCAGAGATTTACTCAAGATTGCATATTTCAGTCATGCATTGTCTCAGTTTATAGCATATTTTGCTTTCTGAGAGATATTTTATTTTATTAATAGGTGTTTATCTGATCAGCTGTGCTGCCAATATGACCTTCTCTATTAGTACCATTTCCTGGGGGGCGGGGGGTTGTTTCTATTCCACTCTTCTCCCACAGTTGAGCCCAATAATTTAATGATGTTATAATCCACATGGTAGTGGTAGTTGATGGAGTTCTTTTAGAATGGAGTAAATGCAAGGACTTTTCCAGAGTAATTTCCCCGGGTGATATTCATCTGTACTAAAACAGACAGTCAAGGGATTATACAGAAATGTTGAGCAAATGCATACTATTTGCGATATTTAATTATTTACAGTATTTGTATACTGCCCTTCTAAACCCCGAAGGGGACTCATGGTGGTTCACAATGTTGGCAACAATTCAATGCCATCAATTTAAAAAGGCATAAAACATCAAAATTGACCCTTTCCTGATAAAACATTAAACACAGCACATAAAATAACATCACATATCACACAAAGACATAGCCATTGTTCATAAACAGTACTGGATCATTGCACTTTCAACTTTAACTTTAACTTTAAATATTCCTATGATGGGCCAAAAGCTTGTTTCCACAGCCAGGTCTTTAGCTGTCAGGAAGGAGGGGGTGACCTGATCTCACCCACAAATGCTAATTTGGGCTGACCCTCCACACATGTTCATACACACACACACACACACACACACATATGTAATTTCAAATTATCTAGTATATGAAAGGGAAATGCATTATTCCATAATGTAATGAAAAACCTTAAGATTTAAGAATATTTATATTCCGTCCTTCAGCCAAAAAAAATTTCCCAGAGTGGCTTGACAGTTATGAGAAATAAATTAGCCTTAAGAAGTGATTTCCAATAGTGTATCTATTTGAGTTCCAGCCAATAGCTTGAGTTTGCGTTCTTAAATGATAGGTGCCACAGAGTGATTCAAACCATGGAGTACAGACCAACTTTAAAGGTATGCCTGCCATGAGATTATCACTGCTAATGTCATGTAGCTATAATGAAGCAATTAATGCAAAATGTATTGGAGGAAACCTTTTATTAGGAAGAAAAAGGAGTTGATCCGTTAAAACTGTTTTAGTTTAATAATAGGACCCATGAACACACACATACACACCAATCTCTGGATGCTTTAAATATTTTTCAAAAGAACAGGCTATTTTATGCACTGAAGAGAAAATATGGTTCTGTCAGGATATTATTGTATTTGGAACAATTGTATCTTGTGCCATTCTACAGTGTTCTGGCAAATAGAATTTATGCTCTAATAAAAGACAGGAAGATGGAATGAAAGTAATATATCCAGAAAACATGGGAGAAAGGTTTAAGAGTGACTCTTATCAGTTGGAGAATTGGCAACAGATCTGGAAGAATGTCAGAAATAATTTAGTATGTATGAATTTAAAATAGGACCTGTTCAAAAATGTGCGTCAGAGGTCTCTTACACAACACAAGATTTAAAAGATGCATATAGAACACAGGAAGATGTATGTTGGAGATATAGACAGCTGGAGTAGGTTATCTTCATATATTTTGGAATTGTCTGAAAATTAGGATGTACTATTATGATAGCTTACTATATCTTGAACAAAAAAAGAGGGTAGAAAATGCCTGCTTGTCTGCTATGTGCATTACTGATCTATATTAAGGACTGTAAAGTGTGACAGAAACAGAGCTCTAGTTTTATTGTGTTCTGTTTTTATGTGTATCCATGTAATTTATGGCAACACTATCATAGGGCTTTCTTGCAAGATTTAATCAGAAGTTTGTTGCTACTTTCCTCTTAGGCTGAGAAACTGTGGCTGGTTGCTCAAAGTGCTATACCATGTTGTATCCCTTTTCAGTTCTTTTGCTATGGACAAAATAGTTTTCTATTTGATTTAAAACATAACCTCTTTGTAATCAGATGGTTTCATCAGAATTTGAGCTATATCTCCAGCAACAGAATTGAGATAATGTATCTAGGCTTTGTCAAAAACATGCAAATTAGCAGTTTGAAAACATGCAAATGTGAATAGATTAATAGTTACCACTCCAGTGGGAAGGTAATGGAGCTCCATGCAGTCATGCTGCCCACATGACCTTGGAGGCATCTACGGACAATGTCAGCTTAGTAATGGAGATTAGCCCCACCCCTCAGTCAGACATGTCTAGGCTTAATGTCAAGGGGAAACCTTTACCTTGCCTTTTATCTAGTCCTGAGACCATAAACATTTAATAATAATAATAATAATAATAATAATACCCACCACCATCTCTTCAAAGGAACTCAGGGTGACTTACATATAGGACAGAATGTCCACAAGACATAAAACAAAATGATCATTTTTTTAACAAAACCATTAAAATAAAAACATCATAAAATACAACCAGATAAAAACACAATTAAACATAAGAGTATAAAACAGCAGCATTGAAGTTCCATCAGACAATGTTCTTCAAAAAAATTAATGACCAGAAATTTCTAAAATAGGGGTGACCAGGCTGTAATAGGGCCAGGCATGGGATAGTGCAAACCAGAGTACCATGGGGCTGGGGAATTGGATGAAGTGCAAAAAACAAGAGTACTGTCTGGTGACCTAGGGACTAGACATTTATAAACTAGAGACTAGTAATTCTCAAACTGTTGGAAAATTCAGGTTTTCAAATCCCTATTGGAAGGAGGACAGTATGGGAGCCCAGCCCATTTGGCCTAGCTCAGGTAAAAAAACAATTTTGCTAAGTTTTTCACCTACAACAAAAGAACTTGTCAATATTATACAGTTGTTTTAGTTAGTGGTAAATTCAGGTAGGTGATAATATTCCAGTATTAATATTCAGGACATTGAGTCAATTGTTGGCTTTCTGCTCTTTGGGGGAAAAATAATCATCAGCAACATAGAAACACAGTGCAAACAAGACAAGAATATGGCCTCCAATATAGTTGAAAGCAACATCTCAAATATTCTATCAGACTTGCTCTTTTATCCAATGTAATTAATCAATTTCAGTTAGGCTTTAATGGTGCAATATTTCATAGGACTCAAATCTTCCTATTAAAAATCAACAGCAAAACCCTAAGCTTATCTATGCAAAACTAAGCCTTATTAAGTTAAATGAGACTTACTTTATCACAGGTAAGTGCATAAAGAATTTGACCTAATAATCACATCTGGACTGAGGCTATGCAAGTCAATGTGAAATTATTAAGTGTAGCTTTAGTTTTCAAGAGAAATGAGGGCAGTGTGCCATCCACCTTGCCAGTTTGCTGAAATGGCAGAACTCCCCTCCCATGAAATTTGCATGGGATATTACATTATTCTGATCCTTCTGTTCTGATTACCATTTCTATATGCCCAGTGCTTTAAACAAAACAATGCAAGAATCATGCAGTGTGTGCCCTCATTACATTGGCTTTCTTGCATAATATTATGTTGTTTGTAAGTATCTATCTTCCCATGCTAATTCAACCATATGAAATTACAGTATGAAAAAAGCATATTTTGTCTTAAGACTATAAAACTTGTGATAATGTGTCACTGAACCACAGATGACTACAATCATTATAACGTAATAACATTGTCTTTCCTCTAACAAGACATGTCATCTTGTATATAACTATTTAAAGAAATTATTCAATTAGAGTTTACTATACAAGAAGAGGCTCCAGATTTTCATTTTAAAGTTTGCCTAAATCTTTTTGAACATCCTTGCCCTCTTTCTAATCTTTCTAATGGTGGTTGGACTGGATGGCCCATGAGGTTTCTTCCAACTCTATGATTCTATGATTTGCTTTGAAATGTTTCCGTATATTCCAAAAAAGTATATTTTTAAAGAGGTTCCCAGGCCCGGATTAACACTTTTTTGCACCCTAGGCCACACTTTGGAATTATGCCCCCTTTAAAACAGCCTCCCACCACCTCCAAGGTCCCCATTCCCACTGGCTGGAAAGCTCCGCTGTGCTCTGAAGGTCTCCTCGGGAGCCGCGAGGCTTGGGGAGAGCGCAGCGGGTGCAAACTTGCTCCAAAGCGCACACAAAAGAGAGAGAGAGAGCACATGAGAGAGGGGGGGTGAGAGAGAGAAAGCTCGCACGTGCGAGAGAAAGAGGGGGCGAGAGAGAGCGCGCACGTGAGAGAGAGAGCACGCAAGAGAGAGAGCGAAAGAGAGAGAGAGTGAAAGAGAGAGAGCATGAGAGAGAGAGAGCGCCAGAGAGTGAGGGACGGAGAGGACAGAGCAGAGACTTTGCTGGGAGAAGGAGCGAGGAGGGGCATGAGAAAGGGGGAAAGAGGGGCGCAGACCAGGGGTTTTTTTGGTCCGTGATCTGCACCCCCCTCTGGCTTGCGCCCCTAGGCCATGGCCTCGTTTGCCTTATGAGTAATCCAGGCATGGATGTCCCTCTATCACACTTTGACACTTTTTAAAATTATTCAAAATCTTAAAACAGCCTCTTCTTTCCGTGTTTATTCTCTAAACTACCTGCGGTTCTCTGAATCTCTTTGTTAGAATCTGGCTTTCAAGCTGCACCATTTGGTTCTGCCTTGTATTTCTATATCTGTCACTTCTTTTGTCCTGCTATGATTTTGCTCATTCATGCCCATAGAAAGGGGGGAAAGCAGAGAGAGGGGTTGCCAAATATTCCTTTCCATTTATTAAACTGACTTCAAGGGAAAAAATATTTCCCATCACTTCAGTTAAATAGGATGTAACATAGAGAGACTCATCTTTGACTCTTAATAGAAACAGATCCTTTCTCTTTCTCTCTTGATAAAAACACCAAAAGAGCCAAAACAAATAACAGAGTAAAAGGCAGATCATGTCAGAAAGTCATCTTTGAGGGATTCAGATATGAACCTAACTAATTGGTAGCCTCAAACAGCCAAGCATCATTTGTTCATCTGATAAGACTTAGAATAATATTTGCCATGCCAAACTCTATGCAGTCCTGTCTGTCAGCACGGCATGGTGGAAGGGTACATGAGAGGTCAAGCTAGTTCTGTTCTGAATACTTATCAGGGAAGTAATATATTTTTCCATCCCCTGCTGTGCAGTATTTTGTTTTGTGTTGCTCATCTCTTGCAGAAACAGCTTTGTATCTAAGGACAAAAAGGCACTCCTCAGTCTTTAATGTGGTCTGGCATCTGGGATAAAGTAATTAAATCAGGGAAATGGCACTTTAGTATAAAAGTAGCACACAGTGTTGGATATAACAAATGGCTTATTTGTTTAAAAATGCATATTCTTTCCAAATTTTGAAAAATGAAATCAGGAGGGGGTCCTAGTTAGTGAGCGGGAAAAGACACTGCAGTAAAAGTTAACAACAGTGTCCCATCTGTCTTCCAAAGATCAGTGTGTCACTTAGCAAATAGCATGCATTAAACATCACTATCAGGTTGGGAGTGTCACCCAAAAAAAAGGTGACAAATAATGTCTTATATCACCCTCAAGACACACATAAGAGACCCAGTGCAAAAGCAGAAGAGCATATAATCCAAATAAAGATGATGTGTCACCCAGTAACGGAACAGTTTGGACTTTATGTGACAAGTTGCAAACGGCCTGAATTGGTGTGAATTATATAATTCCCTGTCTACTGGAAATTTTATGGAACAGGCTTTCAAAGGAGAAAAGTGATCTGGTCATTTCCGATTCAATAACACACACAAAATGCATGATAAAATCAGTGAGCTAAACTGAATCTTTAGAAATAGGGTAGTGACTGTAAAAGCTCTTCCAGCTAATGAAATCCAAACAATTACATGCCACAAAAACAAAAGAAAAGGGAAATTTGTGTTATAGGCCATAGCAAGAGATTCAATCAATTGCTGGAGAATATGGCAAATGTAATTTTTACTACATTTTACAGGATGTTTCTGTACACCTTAATCTTCCATTTTCAGGAAAACCTATTTGCCCCGCCATGTGGGACTCTGGAGAAATTATTTTCCACTAGCATGGAACAGCACTGAACTAAATCCATTTGGAGAGAAACAAAGTTTGCAGCATTGCAATCTTTGGAAAGGAGTGGGGTTGGGAATTTCAAGGTCCACTAGAGGTCTTTTCCACCAACACTGCCCTCAAGACCTCATGTAAAAGAAATATTTTGGCCCAAATGTAGACTCCTGTCTCTGAAAAAAATCCCAGATGCACAGTTCTCCTTCAAAACAAGAATATCTTGAACATTGTGCCAAAAGAAGCTTTTTCAGAAAACAGGAATGGATCTTCTAGCAGAAGTACTGCATAAGAAAAAAAAATCAAGCAGAATATAAACTACAGTGACTAAGTACTCTTAAAACATGTTTCTTTTATATATACAGTATAGCCTCGCTTATCCAACCTTTGCTCATTCAACATTCTGTATTATCCAACGCAGACTGCCTCCCACCCAGAATAATGTCCAGGGTGGGAGAAAGAAAGGACCCTTGTCTGTTTTGGTACTAAATTCATAAATACAGTAATTACTACATAACGTTACCATGTATTGAACTGCTTTTTTCTGCTGCTTTGTTGCAAAACATGATGTTTTGGCGCTTATTTCATAAAATCATAACATAATCTGACATTTAATAAGCTTTTTCTTAATCCCTCCTAATTATCCAACATTTTCGCTTATCCAACATTCTGCCGACCCATTTATGTTGGATAAGCGAGACTCTACTCTATTGCTTTAGATGGACTTTATTAAAATCAAAACTCATTTGTTTCAGATCTCTACATTACATTATGTCTGGGTGAGGTGGCCTGTAAACTCCATGGGATCCTATCCCAGATCCTCTGACCCACATGGAAAGCCATTATTTCAAGTATAATCCTTTAGGTTATGAGATTAACTTGGCCTAACTCTCTAGACCTAAGGTATTTAACCACTTCTACTTTGCATAGCTTTGAATATGTTTTGATGTTGTGTTTAATTCTGTTTCAGTGTTTGCATATTTGTATATTTTAAATTATGTGGTCATACTTTTAATATAAGCAGTTTGGAGTCTCCTTCAGGAGAGATAAAGATATAATAAATAATAATTTGAATGTGTTGTTGAAGGCTTTCATAGCTGGAATCACTAGGTTGCTGTGAGTTTTCCGGACTGTATGGCTATATTCCAGAAGTGTTCTTTCCTGACATTTCACAGCCAGGCTTTGAAGCTGCAAGGCTATTCAATGCTAATCAAGGTGGCCAATTGCAACATTCACACTTGCCTCAAACAGACAATAGTTTTTCTCCCACTCTTGACATTCCACAGATATACAAACCCCACTTGTCTAGTTTCCTCACAACCTCTGAGGATGCCTGCCATAGATGTGGGTGAAACACCAGGAGAGAATGCTTTTGGGATATGGCCCTACAGTCCAGAAAATTCACAGCAACTCAATAATTTGAATACTTGCCAGCTTTGGAAATAACTGAACCTATAGAGCTTCGCCAAGGAATATGGAGAAGAATTGCTAAAATGCTAAGTGTACAGCTGTTATGTCTTGTAAATGCTTATTTCACACCATTGAGCTGTTGCTCAAACTGATTATTTATTTATCAGCTTTGACAATTCTGAAGTCATTCCCCTAGATGACAACCTATGACTAAAGCAGCTATTAACTCTGTTTCGTCCAGAAAGAGGAGAATGGCTTGCTTGAAGCCATTAAATAAATCCATGAATGAAAGGAGGAAAAGTATAAAGCTCTACTGAGTATCTTTATTCATGTGTATTTCTTCATTCAGCACTGCTCTTCTACTGATATGTATGTGTAGGAGGAGGTATGTTGGGGGAAGTAACCTTGACATTTTATCTTCCTTTTAATAATATAAAATATATTTCCATTTTAATGAAATCGGGGCAAATAATCTTTTTGCAAATAGGAAGCAGAGGAACTTTAAAAAGATGGAATAAACAATATTTTTAACTTCTTTCTGAATTATATTGCCCATTCAACTCAATATAAATGTTAATTCTGTAGATGAAAACTAAACCATTCCGTTTTCATGTCTTCCGAATGGTATGTTACCTCCTGCAGTTCAGGGAAATAGCATAGAAATAATTTGGAAGAAAGAATTTAAATTTTACAGAATTAGTATATCAACTTTGCAGAGTAAAATAAACTACAATTTAGATAGGAATGGCATTTTGTTTCTCATCAACGCACTTAGATTTTGCAAGGCAAAACTCTAATTCAAAAGAACCTAAGTGGGCTTCTCTTCTGAGCTCATTATTTTTAGCACTAAAAAATAACTAGATCTTTTTGTTGCTTTGCAGCTACAAAATAATACATTCCTAACATTAAATGTCATATATACATTTCCATAAACAGAATCGCCTCTTAAATAAGATGCTTCCTTGTTACTTCCTGTTGGCTGTCACAATCATTGATACCCTGTGGTGCAGTTAAGCAACTTCAGACTCTGAATTTAATGATTTTATAGGCTGGGAGCTCTTTAAATGGTAATGTGTATTATTTCATTTACTTCAACTGGTTATTCCAAGAGAGAAAAAGCTTTGATCTCAAGTATGAAGCTACATAGATAGAACTAAACTCTCAAAACAAAGGGAATTTGAACCACAAATCTGTATCCCTTGCCCTCTCTGTATCTCTGTAACGTGCCCACATTGATGAACCTTTCCAATATCTGAAACGAATGCAAACAATATAATAATCCCACTAACCACTTTATTCCCTTCCAGTTGCAAATGACATGAAATGAAACAGAAGCATGTCAGTATTGAAACCTTTAAAAAGCACACACTTCCTCACAGTTGAGACAATTTTTTTTGCATTCCAGCTTGATTGACTCATATATGAATCAGAATTTCATTGTTTTATGGGCCCCTTTATACAGGATATTAATTTGGGGGCAGTTGAACCTTGCTATTATTGCTATTTCCATTTCGGAATAGATATCACGGAAGCCTACCATCAACCAAAGCTGCTTGTTTATAAAGCTATAGTCCTCCCAACCCTACTATATGCCTGATTTTACAGTATTTTTTGTGTTCGGAAGAAGAAACCCCCAAACTCAATAAGAATTAATTAATTGTTATTTGAAAAAGATTATTTTAATGTATTTAAGTGCTATTACACTGATTTCAATTCATTCAGCATTAAATTAATTCATTATGGAATAGATTAAATTCATTATAGAGAAATAGTCGTTCATGTAATTTGGCAAAGAATTGTAAATGTAAAGCCACAAATGGAAAATTAAGGCTACGGTAAGTAGCAGTGACAAAAGAGACAGCCAATTGAAGCCCCCCCCCCCCAAAATCATTGGGGTAATGCTTGCAAAACTAAAGCTTCTACTTGGTTGTTATACAACATGAATTCTGTTAGTCATTTTGCATGGTGCATGGTTTTTCAGTTGCTTTGGAACCTAAAATTGGTTGGGTATATATCGGACAATCTATACTCTTCCCAGACAGCTTCCACTGTCCCAAATCTCTTCTATATAAATCAATAATGTTCTAGTTTAAATCAGACATTCAAATTGTCTAACTCTCTCCTCCCAAATAGGTTCAGCACTTTGGATAGTTCTACAAAAACCCAGAATAAATCCCACTGATATGAAAATCTAAAGCTGTTAATAAGAATAGTAGCATAGATATCATGGAAGCCTGCCATCAACCAAAGCTGCTTGTTTATAAACCTATAGTCCTCCCAACCCTACTATATGCCTATGAAACGTGGAGTGTTGACAGACATCACACTCAACTCTTGAAACGATTCCATCAGTGTTGCCTCTGAAAAATCCTGCAAATCCCTTTAAATACAGACAGACAAATGTCAGCATGCTAGAAGAAGCAAAGGCCACCAGCATTGAGGCGATGCTCCTACGCCATCAACTCCAATGCACTGGCCACGTCTGAATGCCCGATCACCGTCTCCCAAAGCAGTTACTTTACTCCCAACTCAGGAATGGAAGATGGAATGTTGGTGAACAGGAAAATAGATTTACAGATGGGCTTAAATCTAACCCTAAAAATTGTGATATAGACACCAAGAACTAGGAAGTCCTGGCCCTCAAGTGCTCTAACTGGAGGTCAGCTATAACCAGCAGTGCTGTGGAATTTGAAGAATGGAGGGTGAAAGGGGGGAACGTGCCAAGAGGAAGTCACATCAAACTGAAACCAACCCTGACAGGGACCGGCTTCCACCTGGAAATCAATGCCCTCACTGTGGGAGAACATGTGGATCAAGAATAGGGGTCCACAGCCACCTACAGACCCACTGCCAAGACACTACACTTGGAGGACCATCATCCTCAGGCTATGAGGGATTGGCTAAGTAAATAAGTAAAGAATCATCATATAGTATAGGGTTACTATTTTAAATAGTATGTTCACATGCTTCTTAATATGGCAAACCATTTTTTCTGCTTTTGGAAATCCTCCTCATTCTGCTAGTCATCTGCCCCAGTGTCCTGTATGGGAAAATGCTACTACTGATGTTTCAAAGAGTTCTCCAAATAGGAGTATGCCTCCTTATCTATATTCTCATAAATTCTTCAGTGTTTGTTATCTTTCTTTTCTTCTTACCATATTTGCTATTTTCTTCTATTATATATAATGATTAAATATAAGATATAAATTCAAGGAAAGAGAAGAGGACATCTGGGGATGTTTGCACTATTAACACGGAGAAACCAATCTAAATTTAAATATCTGTTTTGTAAAATTCCCATTTCTTATACAATTATTGAGGCTAAAAGAAAAGAGCCATACCTCCCATTCACATAAGTCTTGATCTCTTGTATTTAGCTAACATGGGATCCAAGGCACTGTACAAAAGCAAATAAATAATTTACACTATGGTACAAAAAGAGACACATTTTCAAACAACGTGGTTGATACTACCTGGACCCCACCATGCCTTAAGCACAAATTGTCCATAAGGAGGAACTGAAATTGTCAATTGCTTAGGATGGTATTTTAGAAAGCTGTATTGAATTCTCTTTCACATTCAAAGCAAACCCAGAGCAGATTCAACAAGTCAGAAGCCACCCACTCCGAAGAGTAGCTACTAGCTACCTACTGCCAGAGTCCCGGGCAAGATTTATTAGTTTATGAAGTTACAACTTCACTTCAAAATTTACTGCTACACAATTGCTGGTATTTAATACATTAATGTTCCCAACCAATCTGAGCAGTTATGGCAGGACTAGATAATAAACAAATGCTCTCCTGCCTCCATACTAAATTGCTTAGTATGCCAATTTCTAGTTGAAGTATCTGGCATCTTTAGTTGCTCTATTTAGGCAACATTCTCACCAATACCTGTTTGTACATGTAGAGCACTGTTAGCTAGGCTGAAAGCAAGGAAGATTATTATTACCGTATTTTTCGCTCCATAAGACGCAGTTTTTTCCTCCCAAAGTGGGAGGAAAAATCAGCCGCGTCTTATGGAGCGAAGATGCAGGGGGGCGCTGGAGCAGAGGGAGGGCGGCGATATACTCACCCTGTCGCGCCTCTCCTCTTCTCTGGTCCGTGCGGCGGCGGAGGGACGCTGGTTCGCTCCGCCCCTGGCTCCTTTTCCTTCCCCCACCTTTTCTTCCCTCGAGGAAAGGGCGGAGGGAAGGAAAAAGAGCCAGGGGTGGAGCGAACCAGCGTTGTCAGCTCTGACGCGACGCTGGTTCGCTCCACCTCTGGCTCCTTTTCCTTCCCCCCACCTTTTCTTACCTCGAGGAAAGGGCGGAGGGAAGGAAAAGGAGCCAGGGGCGGAGCGAACCAGCGTCGTCAGCTCTGACGCGATGCTGGTTCGCTCCGCCTCTGGCTCCTTTTCTTTCCCCACCTTTTCTTCCCTCGAGGAAAGGGCGGAGGAAAGGAAAAGGAGCCAGGGGCGGAGCGAACCAGCGTCGCGTCAGAGCTGATAAGACGCACCTGCTGATAAAACTTACCTAGATTTTAGAGGGGGAGTGAAAATTTTTTTTTTCTATTTTCCTCCTCTAAAATCTAGGTGCGTCTTATCAGCAGGTGCGTCTTATGGTGCGAAAAATACGGTATTTAATTAATGGAGATCTGTAACTATTTTTTTCCAGAAAGCAATAGGAATATTTCTTCTACGTAAAATTGAGAATGAATTTCTCTTTCTTTTGAGAATTCATTGACCCAATAATAACAAAATCCCTTTTCTACTTGGCTTCCATTAAATTCAAGTGGAATTTTCTTCTATTACTTGCTTGTTGTCAGACAGCTCCTTCTATGAGGGAGTTCTTTCTAATATTTACCCAAAACCTTATTTATTGTAACATGAAGGTGCAATCCTATCAAGCATCAATTTATACCGTCAACCACGGTATCCTTCTGAGACGCCTCACAGGAATGGGCCTTGGGGGTACTGCTTTGCAGTGGCTCCAATCCCTTCTCGAGGGTCGCTCCCAGAAGGTGTTGTTAGGGGACTCCTGTTCGACCCCATGGCCATTGTACTGTGGGGTCCCGCAGGGTTCAATACTGTCCCCTATGTTATTTAACATATACATGAAGCCGTTGGGAGAGATCATCCGGAGTTTCGGGGTGCGGTGTCATCTGTACACAGGTGATGTCTAACTCTATCACTCCTTCCCACCTGCTACTAAGGAGGCTGTTCAAGTCCTGAACCGGTGCTTGGCCGCTATAATGGACTGGATGAGGGCGAACTAATTGAAACTTAATCCAGACAAGACAGAGGTACTCCTGGTAAGTCGTAAAGCCGAACAGGGCACAGGGTTACAGCCTGTGCTTGACAGGGTTACACTCCCCCTGAAGGCGCAGGTTCACAGTTTGGGAGTGATCCTGGACTTATCGCTGAGCCTGGACCCCCAAGTCTCGATGGTGGCTGGGAGAGCTTTTGCACAGTTAAAGCTTGTGCGCCAGCTGCGCCCGTACCTTGGGAAGTCTGACTTGACCATGGTAGTCCATGCTCTGGTTACATCTCGAATAGACTACTGTAATGCTCTCTACGTGGGGTTGCCTCTGAAGATTGTTTGGAAGCTGCAAAAAGTCCAACGCTCGGCAGCCAGATTACTAACAGGAGTGGGGTAGAAGGAGCATACAACCCCCTTGCTGTGCTAGCTCCACTGGCTGCCAATTAGCTTCTGAGCACAATTCAAAGTGCTGGTTTTGACCTACAAAACCCTATACGGTTCCAGCCCTGTTTACCTGTCCAAACGGATTCTCCCCTATGAACCATCAAGGACATTAAGATCCTTCGGAGAGGCCCTGCTCTCGGTCCCACCTTCTTCGCAAGCGCGTCTGGTGGGGATGAAGAACAGGGCCTTCTCTGTGGAGGCCCCTCGGCTGTGGAACTCTCTCCCAAGTGATGTTAGATCTGCCCCCTCCCTGCTCTTCTTCAGGAGGCGGGTGAAGACTTGGATGTGGAACGAAGCTTTCCCGGAATAGGCTGTGATTGATTATAGTATGAATTGAGTGACCATGTTTTCAGATTGAGTTGAATTTGTTTTAAATGGCAATGTATTTGTATGTATGTATTTTGGTGTTTAGGTTTTTAATAATGTTGCTGTAACAGGTTTTACTTTGTATATCATTGAATTTTTGCTGTAAACCGGTCTGAGTCCCTTTATAGAGGTGAAATGGTTGGGGTACAAAAAATTTAAATAAAGAAATATCCTACATGACAGTGCATCAAATATTTGAAGTTGAATATCAAACAATCGGTCAACATTTTTTTCACTGGGTTAAGTGTATTTAATTATCTCAGCAATCCAGGAGTAATTAAATAATAGTACTGTGGCTAGTATAAGTAGAGGACCTAGGGATAGAGTATTTGGAGAAATATGAGGTATCTTCAAGGCAGGGCAAGTAGGCTGATTGAAGGCTGTATGCCTAATAGAAAGTGATTTGCATAAAGTTTAGTAGAATTTTATTTGAGTAAGGGTTAATAATATCTTCATACACACAGAGAGACATAAAGCCAATTGTTAATATCTCTTTTTTATTAGATACACTTATATAAATTACATACAAATTTATTTGATACACTTATATAAATTACAGTTATAATATTACAATATTTTACAGTATTTTTTGTGTTCGGAAGAAGAAACCCCCAAATTCAATAAGAATTAATTAATTGTTATTTGAAAAAGATTATTTTAATGTATTTAAGTGCTATTACAATGATTTCAATTCATTTAGCATTAAATTAATTCATTATGGAATAGATTAAATTCATTATAGAGTAATAGTAATTCATGTAATTTGGTAAAGAATTGTAAATGTAAAGCCACGAATGGAAAATTAAGACTACGGTAAGTAGCAGTGACAAAAGAGGCAGCCAATTGACAACCCCCCCCCCCCAATTCATTGGGGTAATGCTTGCAAAACTAAAGCTTCTACTTGGTTGTTATACATGAATTCTGTTAGTCAATTTGCATGGTACATGGTTTTTCAGTTGTTTTGGAACCTAAAATTGGTTGGGTATATATCGGACAATCTATACACTTCCCAGACAGCTTCTGCTGTACCAAATCTCTTCTATATAAATCAACAATGTTCTACCGGTAGTTTAAATCAGACATTCAAATTGTCTAACTCTCTCCTTCCAAATAGGTTCAGCGCTTTGGATAGTTCTACAAAAACCCAGAATAAATCCCACTGATATGAAAATCTAAAGCTGTTAATAAGAATAGTAGCAAAAGTATTTTGCATGCACTTTCCCTTGTGAAAAAAGAAACCAACGGAAAAGGTATGGCAACTGAATTTCACCCTGTCTCTTCAAATATTCCACATTCAGCTCAAGTCAAATACCCTTATCATTAAATCAATTATATAAATTGCAAATGGGCAAATGCAAAGATATTAGTTAGCTTATTGTCCCTGGATCAACTCAATGAAAAAGGTAGACCAGTAACTGAGGAGGAACTGATGAACAATCCATTTGAAAAATGGTCCAAAAGTCATTTCAAAACTAGGGGGAGTGCTGCCGTTTCATTTCTGAAGTGCTTCTAAAGTACAGTTAGTGAAAAATTCATTACTATAACAAGAGTAAAAGAAATGTTACTATTTCATTATAGTAATTGTGCATAATTACTATAATGAGGGGGAAATTCAGGGGCTCCTTTCCCCTCATTTTATAGCTATTGTGGTGAAACTCGCTACAATGGCAGAACAATGGTAGTTCACCAAATTTCAGGATGTTTCATTTATCCACAGAGTTTTACAACTAAGTGTAAATCTCTGTACCAGAGCATGGCAAATCAATTTTTTTGGAGTATAATCCAAACATTTCTCACCCATTCTTGATGGGAGATTCTGCAAATGAAAGCACATTTTCCCCAAGTTCTTTTCTGTGCCAGAAATACTAATAAAAGCATATACATACAATGATATCTAAATTATTTCCTAAAAGCACCACAATTATTTACTCTTTACTATCTTTATGAGAAAGAATGCAAATTAGTAAGCCTTAGTGACTAACGGGCACAATATCATTACAATGTTCTTCACTAGAATTGTAATTAAATGACTATAAATTGTTTGTGTCTGTTCTTTGCTTTTTGGGAACCAGCTGTTTTGCAAAGAGAGAGATTGGTATTTGTTATCACTTAAAAGCTATAATTTTGCTAACTGAACAATCCCCATTTATTGTAACTTTTGTCACATCCTGTCAGGACATTGTTAGACAGGATTTTGAAGCACTTTGGAAATTTTTGAGGTCAATTACTTTTATTTGAAATACCAGAACTATTTAAAAATACTACCTCAGAATTATTATTGTCTAGTTTTTACTAGTTTAAACCAGGGCTGTCCAACTGGCGGCCCTGGGGCCGGATCCGGCCCCCCAGCCTGTTGGACACGGCCCCTGCTATGCCCCCAGCCGCCATTTTTAAATTTTAAAAAATTCTAATATTTTTTTTAAAAAAATGGCGGCTGGGGGGGAGGGGGAGGCGGGGCAGGGAGGAAGAGAGCTAGCTCCTCCTCCCTGCACCCCCCCTCCGTCCCTCTCTCCGCTGAAAGGAGGAGTAGGCGGCGCCAAGGGCAGCGCGTCACAGGCCTGGCGTGACACGCTGCCCTTGGCGCCGCCTACTCCTCCTTGTCGGTGGCTCCCCTGCCCTTCCTAGGGAGGGGGAGCCGCCAAAAAGGAGGAGTAGGCGGCGCCAAGGGCAGCGCGTCACGCCAGGCCTGTGACGCGCTGCCCTTGGCGCCTTCTTCTCTCCCTCCTCCTCCTCTTTCCCGGGCGCCGTGCCTTTCTTTTTAAAAAAATATATCTTTATTGAAATTTTTCAAAAGATAAAATACAGAAATAAGAAAGAAAAAAGTGGGGGAAGGAAGAAAAAGTCGGGTTGTAGCAAGTGGCTACAAGGGTAAGGGGGGAGTGGAATGCAGAGTAACATTCACTTGAAAAATCAGCGGTGCTCCTAGTGGGTTTCTCGGGTTCGGGTGTTTTTCAGGGCTCTCGGCATTCTATTTGAGTCCAATGGTGTTTCTTGTCTCCTCTTGTCGGTTGTCTTCTACTTCCTTGCTTAGCCTAAGACAGGAAGCCTGTAATCATGTATGGTGATGAAGATTATGTACTTATATTGACAGTTAGTTCCATTCACTACTGCCCTCAACGTCTACCTTTATATTTCCATCTCCACGTTACACTCTCTTTTGCAATAGTCATATAGTAGGGACCAGTCCCTTTTATTATTAACAGGCAACTTATTATTTCTCTCTCTTAAAGCTTCTGTTAATTTTTCCATCTGGCACAGTTCAATCAATTTCGTTTGCCACTCCTCTTTGGGGGGGCTGATCCCGGATTTCCAATGAGCTGCAAATATCATTTTAGCCGCCGTTGTTGCAAGGACGAACGACCTTCCTTCTTTTGCGTCTATGTCCGTACCTAGTATGCCCAATAGATGTTTCTCAGGGGTCAAAGGTATCTTTTTCCCCAGTATTTTTTCTATTTCCCTATTTATCATCTCCCAATATCTCTTAGCCTTTGGGCATAGCCACCACATGTGAAAGAAGGTAGCATTCGTCCCCCTGCAACACCAGCAGTTGGGGCTTAGATTCTTGTAAATTTTTGCCAATCTGGCAGGGGTTAGGTGCCATCTATATAGCACCTTTACCCAATTCTCGCGAAATTTATAGCAGTATGATGAGTTTACATTGTTGGTCCAAATCCCTTTCCATGTTTCCGGCTTGATTTTAAAGCCGATATTCCTAGACCATTCCTTTATGTGATTGTTATTTTGATCGTTAATTTTTTCATTCTCCTTTTTTAGGAGAGCTTTATATATTTTAGATACCATTTTCTCATCTTTACCCAACATTGCTTCTTCTAGCTCATTACTTTGACTTTCTAGGCCCCCCTTCAGATCCTCTTTTAGCCTTTCTCTCAGTTGGAAATACGGGAACCAGCCAAGCTCTATCCCCTCATTGGCTAATTGAAGTCTGGTCTTCATGTTGTAAGTGTATCCTTCGTAGACGACCAAATCTTTGTATGTGACCCATTTAGTTTTATCCAATTCCCTTATTTGGAATGCCTCGTTTGGTGATACCCAAAGAGGGATTTTGGTAAATTCTTGTTTTTTATATTTTGCCCACACCATCATTAATGATTTTCTTATCATATGGTCGTTGAAAAGTCCGTCTGCTTTGACTTTATCGTACCATAGGTACCCATGAAAACCAAACCTCAAGT
The DNA here is from genome assembly GCA_030556195.1 of Anolis apletophallus. Classification (NCBI taxonomy): domain Eukaryota; kingdom Metazoa; phylum Chordata; class Lepidosauria; order Squamata; family Anolidae; genus Anolis; species Anolis apletophallus. Next base: position 84,027,797 of record JARBWK010000009.1, read on the forward strand.
TGAAGCCCTCCAGATTCAAAAGTTTTAGGTTGTCCAACTTACACCAATTCCTTACCCATACTAGGCAATTGGCCTCAAAATACAATTTTAAGTTTGGGAGGCCTAAGCCACCCTCCGGCGCTCGGGACAGACGGGGTGCCCGGGAAAGAGGAGGAGGAGGAGGGAGAAATCTCCCTCCTCCTCCTCTTCCTCCTCTTTCCCTGGCGCCGTGGCGCCCGGGAAAGAGGAGGAGGAGGGAGAATGACAGCTTTAGGAGGGGGCGGGGCCTGGGCTGAGGGCGGGGCCCAGGGGCGGGGCCTGGGGGCGGGGCTGAGTGGCCCCCGAGGTCATCAGTGACCTCTATTCCGGCCCTGGGCCCGGTAGAAGTTGGACAGCCCTGGTTTAAACCATCCTGACATCCCATAACAGAAGGCAGCATCGGGTAGAGCTCCCTGCCCTTGCTTCTTAATTATCCTATACATCTCCAAGCTCTTTCAAGACTTTCCATTGCTGTGCTTAGCCATGAGGTCATGAAAAAGAATAATGTTTAATGCATAAAATTCTAGCCTTTGCATAGGTGAATTGCACAAGCTTGCCGAGTAGTTCTAAAATGAATGTTTCATGAGGTTCAATTTTTACTCTGAAAATTGCAATTTCAGGAGCTGTAAAACTCAGAGTGGAGGCAAAAGAAAATATCTTCGGTTCATTCAAACACAGATGCCATGGAGGTATGACCTTAGAGCAGATGTCTAGGACTCAACTCAGGAGAGGTCCCTTAACCCTACAAAATGATATCACTATATTCCACTTTAACTGTCATAGCAGTATCCTATGGAATTCTGGGATTTGCAGTTTAGCAAAGTATTTAGAATTTATTATTTATTATTATTTATTTCCGGTATTTCTACCCCGTCTTTTCTCTACCCCCTGAAGGGGGACTCAGGACAGCTTACATTTGGCAGCAATTCGATGCTGTTACATATTAACAATTAAAATACACTAACCATTAAAATACATAAAACATTAATTAAAAACAGTACACGAAGCACTAATTAAACAATAAAACCGTATCCTCATCTGTGTCGCCGTATTAGTCCATTTCAACCAAAGTGCTAATTTATGTCTCCTGTCTGAAAGCCTGGTCCCAGAAAAGTGCAATGATGAGACATGGGCTCTGAAGCAGGTTAGTACACATATATGTACATGTAGTTAGTTACAGCGTATTATCATTGATACAGATGACAGATGAAATCAATATCTACAGTCCTTTTTGGTATTCCACAAAGGTAATCCACAGCACTTATGATTTTACAGTCTAGACTAGAGAGCACCCCTCCAATGCATCAAAGGTAAAAGTTTCCCCAGACATTAAGTCTAGTTGTCTCCAACTCTGGTGGGTAGTGCTCATCTCCATTTCTAGGCCGAACAGCCAGTGTTGTCCGTTGACACTTCCAAGGTCATGTGGCAAGCATGACTGCATGGAGCACTGTTACCTTCCTACCAAGGCAGTGCCTATTGATTGACTCACATTTGCATGTTTTCAAACTGCTAGGTTGGCAGAAGCTGTGCCTAATAGCAAGAGCTCACCCCACTCCCTGGATTTGAACCACCAACCTTCTAGTCAGCAAGTTCAGTAGCTCAGCTGTTTAACCCACTGCACCACCAGGGGTCCTACCTCCAATACATGCACATCAGATAATTGAATCTAGAATCTAGATCATCCCTTATTATGATAATATTTGCTTCAAGTTTGAGCCAGACCTCGAAGCTTCAGGTAAAGAGATACATCAGAGTTAGAATGCCACATGCCCCTGTTTATCCCGCTCATCCACACAGATGATCTAATATTCTTATATCTCTGCTTGAAAATGACTTGTTTCACACTTTTGAAACTGACAGAAAGAGATAACTCCAAAGGGACGGGGACGGCAAAAGACATTGAAACCCAAATATTATGGTCTCATTTCATTTTTTTTCACCCAAAAGCTACTTTTCAAAATTGGGGAAGGGAGAGAAATTAGATGCATTTGTGGCTTAGCATAGTGTTATTTCCATCTTTAAATGACAGGCGTAATAAGTACATTAAACATAGTCAAATCAACATGAAAGACTTTGTGCTGAAAATCCCACTAGAGAAGGATTCAAACTAATACTGGGCTGTTAAAATTGTAGCTTCTATCAGTTTTAGCATTAACCAATCTTCTTTTGGGGTCAGGTAAGAATTTTGTTAGCAAGTGTTCTTTAAAAAAAATACAGTATGAATATTTAAACAAAATTCTGTATTAACTACAACTGAGATTAAAGCTCCCATGTGTGCTTTTTGAATCAAGTTTCATTTGGGTGACTTCATTCATAATGATTCAAGTGAGCTAAAGGGAGGGAATATTGATTGCCAATAAGAGTCTCTGTCATGAAACCTTCAAGAAGCTGGTTTTGTCCACCTATGTTCTTTGGAAAATGCTGGATTTTAGTCTCTTTTTAAAAAGGAGTCAATCGTTTTAACAGGACAGGGTAGAACTTGTTGTAGTTGAGCAAACTGAGCCTGTAGTTGCTACAGGTAGTAACTCGGAGGAGGATACTGTGTTGGACATGTCACTGGAAGAGGGAGGTTTGGGCAGAATGACTGCAGCTGGGAGGAAAAGGGCTGCAAGTGCTGAGAGTTTGGAAGAGGCAGAGCACAGGAGAAAGGTCCGACAAATACTTAGGGAGCCTACCTGTGATGGTACTTTTGAGGGGTTTGACGTAGAGTTACCCTCAGAAGAGAGTGATACCGAGCTGGACTCAGCACTGGTGCAAGATGTCAGGGATGTGATAAATGCTGAGTCCAGCAAAAGCTCCTTTGGCTTTTCGAGTGACCCTGCTTGGCCTAGTGGGAATGCTGAATCGGACTGGGGTCTTTTAACTGCTCAGCACAGGTGGGAAGATTGGAGGAACACACCCAGTGCTGCAGCTGAGGGAATGGGGCAGAGTTGGGTGGGGAGTCTGATGACTCTGATTTGTAAGGGTATTAAAGTAAGGCCTGGGGATTTGGGACTCTTGCGGTCGTTCCTGCCAAGGTGTTGCTGGGCTGTTTTCCATGGGGAGTGACTACCGCGTTTCGTTTGGTCTTTTCCTGTGTTGCTGTGAGTGCCTGTCTCTTATTTGGTATCGTCATGGGTTTGCTGTGGGATCACGGGGGCTTTGATGTGTTTGTTTGATACTTAGCTCCTGGAATTGGAGAAGCACTCTTCCTTTCCTTCTCGGACGGGAATCGCATCTCAACAGATTCGAGCCGGAATAAAGCCAAGGACTTCAAAAGACGGACGTCTTCCCTGGTTTTGTTTATGGGCTTTTTTGGGGTGTGGGTTTTTATGCTGGACTGTGGCTGTGTTTTTGTTGAAAATAAACTGTAAATACTTTTGCTAGCTTGGCGTGTCTTTGAGCCATCTGTGGGAGTCTCGACAGAACTAATACGGAAATGAACCTATGGCAAAAATTGTTTATTTATCTGCAATTAGTATTGGATTCTAGTTCCTATCTAACCACTCATTTCCTGTGGGAAATTATCTAGTTTTAATAGGCCAAGTTGCCCTCAAAACCCTTGCCAACATTGTTCTGACAGTTCATTGCAAAAGCTATCTGTGACACTTTATCCCTAATGTTTCTTCTCCCAGACCATCCAGGTAACTCTTTTCTCTTTCATTGCTACTTTCTGTCTCTTGCAGCTGCAAAAAAACAGCCAATTAAAATATAATTACTTTGTATCCAGGGATATGGTGTGTGTTTTATTTTTAGCCCACCTATGAGGGCGAGTCAATAAGTCTGTGACTTTTTGAATTTCCTGCCTCTTAACTGAAAAGGCAACACTGCTCCTGTCAACAGGCACCTGTCAGTTAGCTCCTGTCAAAATTTGAACAAGCTACGTCATTTAGTTTGTGTTTGACACAAATGTGATTTGAGGAGAAAATGGAAAAAAGTGAATTTTGGGTGCTCATTAAGCATTATTTTTTGCGGAAAAAAAACATCACTCAAACCAAGGCTAAGCTTGATAAATACTATGGGGACTCTGCACCATCAATTTCAATGGTAAAAAGTGGTTTACTAAATTTCATTGTGGTCGTACAAGCACAGAAGATGCCGAACATTCTGGACACCCAGTTGAGGTCTCTATACCCGAAACAATTGAAAAAATTCACAATATGGTGTTGGCCAATCAGAGATTGAAAGTGTGAGAAATTGTGGAAGCCATAGGCATCTCACATGGCTCTGTGGTTTCAATTTTAAATGATCACTTGGGTATGAGAAAGTTTTCTGCAAGATGGGTGCCACGTTTGCTCACAATCGACCACAAACACAATTGTGTGACAGTTTCGCAGGAGTGTTCGGTGTGGTTCAACTGCAATATAGATGAGGTTTTGCACCGTTTCGTAACTGTGGATGAAACGTGGATCCACCACAACACACCAGAGAACAAACAGCAGTCAAAAGAGTGGGTTTCTCAGTGTGAATCGGCACCAAAGGGGGCCAAACTGAGTTTATCAGCCAATAAAGTCATGGCGACTGTTTTTTGGGATGCCCATGGTATAATCCACATTGACTACCTTCAAAAGGGTAAAACAATGTTGAATATTATTCCAATTTATTGGGTCGATTTAATGAGGATTTGAAAAACAAATGACCGCATTTGGCCAAGAAAAAAGTTATTTTGCACCAGGACAATGCAAGGGTGCACACATGTGCAATTTCCATGGCAACGATCCATGAATTGGGATACGAATTGCTCCTTCATCTACCTATTCTCCAGATTTAGCCTCGAGTGACTATTTCTTGTTTCCAAACCTGAAGAAATGGCTCAGCGGAAAGAGATTTGACTCCAACAATGAAATCATCACACAAACAAATACCTATTTTAATGACCTTGACAAATCTTATTTTTGGAAGGGTTAAAAAAATGGAGAAACGTTGGACAAAGTGTATACAGCTCAAAGGAGACTACGTTGAAAAATAAAAAAAATTATCCAAAAACCTGTGTTTTATTCAAAAAGTCACTGACTTATTGACCCGCCCTCGTATCATAAGGGCTTGATTTGAAATAAATCTAGTCTCTGTTTTAAAAAATAAACACAGTTTAAATGAGACCTCAGGAAGTTTTTCCCTTCTCTTGTTTTTTTCCTCCTTAAAATATCTCCACTTGCCCTTATTCTCCCTGACCACCACTTCTTACCATATATAACACACACCATCAAAACGTTCTACCCATCCTATCCAAACACTTCACTTGGTTTCCTGGGACAATTCTTTCTAGGATCTCACTTACTCCAAATGGGTTCAAAGCAAAATGAGAACATTCCCCAAATGAGAATTCTCCCCAAATGAAGTTTTTCATCGATCTCCAAATTTATGCCATTGTAGTAAATTATTCATGAGTTTTTACAAATACTATTTAGTTGTCCAATTAAAAGGAGGCTATGTTATGAAGAGAATATTAACACAGAAAACTTAACATTCTAGGTGTAAATTATTGTCAGTGCCCCACACTTGGCAATGTCAGGTATTTGAGAAAATGATAGTAGTGTGTGTGTGGGGGGAGGGTATTTGGGTGGGACAATGTCCTCCTTTTGCTCTTCTCCCTTTAGGTAGCTCTGACATGAATATTCATGAACAGTTGAGCAAAACCTTTCTAAAGCAAATATGTTCCAGTTGTGTGTGTGTGTGTTTGAGAATCACGAGAGTGCACATTGTTAGAATAAATGGTTATAATATCACAACAGTTGCCATTAAGATGTAAAGGATTTTACTACAGTGATAAAAACAAATATAGATCTTTCCAAGTTTCATGGCAAATAGTCAATTCAAAATGAAATATTAATTTCCTCTTGGAATGAGAAATATCCCATCCTGCTTTGATATAATATGCAAACATATTTCTTCCAGTGAGAACACTGTGGTGAATAGGAGTAATTTCCCCTATGTCTCCTTGGTGCAGTATGAGTTCCATTTGATGAGATTCTATTTCCTAAAAAAAAAACCCAACTAGATTATACCATTGCTCAAACCCTTCACAACTGGCTTTCTCTGCAAGTTCTAGAATAATTGAGAAATTATTCTGAGTTTAAGATTCCCTCCAGCTGAAAAGCTAGCATAAGTCTTTTAAGTCTTTTAAATATGGAATAATAAATCACAATCCATTTAGATCTCACACAGGAATGACACATTTTTGTTTCCATTTAGTGATCTATAATGTATTTCCCCCCACATATCATGCTCTCTTCCGTGCCCCTGCCCCTGGCCATCATCTCCAAGCTTTACATTCCTTCTTTTATATCTTCCTATAAATTGTTTATTTCTCTTCCCCAGCTACTGTTGGTATAATGTCGGCATTAAGTTGAATATCTTTACAATGTTTTCTTTATATTTCCCACTTTGAATGGAATGGATTTAAGAATTCAAACATTAGAGAGCCATTTCAAATGTATAAGGTTTATACATTCAAATTAAAAATCTTAGGAAGCCTTTTTCTGCAGAAATTGAATCAAATTAATTTCATGTAGTGTATTGTTTTTTTCCTCATTTGGACTGAGCTTTTAATGAGCTATCATAGACTTCAGCACAGCTTGGGCTTGGCTCATATAAAGCTCAGGCATGTAGTTGTGGAATAATAGAATAATAATAATAACATAATAATAATTTATTTGTAGACTGCCCTATCTCCCCAAAGTGATTCAGGGCAGTTTCCAACATGTATGGCAAACATTCAATGCCAAAAGGGGAAAAAACATTCAAACAAATTAGATCAGGACAAACCATATTAAACAATATAAAAGCAACCTAACTCTAAACTTAATAACAAAGCAATCGACAGTAGGAACTTAACCTATACGAATATAACAGTTAATATAAAATTAACACTAAATAAAAGCAACTAAAACAAAAGCTAAAACCTTATTAAAAAGATGGCATGTTGTGCAACAACCAGCGGGTTGAAATCAGTTCCAGTCTCTAGACAAGGTTTAACGTATCTAGGCGAGAGTATAAGTCAGGCATATTCGTCGTCTTCCTCTCCATACACCAAAGTGCATAGGTGAGCTTTCAGCAGGTTTTTTAAAATCAAGGAGAGAGGGAGCAGGTTTTTTTTCAAACCTCAGTGCCCTCATTACATAGTCAACAACACATCTCAGCTTCAAAAGGTGTGAACTACTTAAAAGACGTGGTTGAAGTGATATGAATCAATATGGAAGTTCTTTCTACACTATTTCATCTTGCAAACTGTTTTTGCACATGAGATTCATCTCTTGATATTGCAAGCACTACATATAAATAGGCCTGTGGAGATTGACCTTTAAATAAGAGAAATAAAACAGAAATAATTGGTTTATATGCCATTCTGTTGTCTGCCATTATATTCATGTGGATTAATTCAAAACCCATCTAATCAGTTCCCTAATGAATTGGCCAGTTCAGATGCCTGAAGTTTGACATATTCTTTGTGGAGAGTGCAATGGACATTTCAGTTGGCTAAATAACCAGCTGATAATCGGATTGCTTCATTGCACAGTAAGATTGATTTTCGGGACATGATGATCTGAATTACTGTTTTCTCACACCTCATCTTGGTCTGAAAAATCAATCTTTAAATGCATTTCTAGCTTCACTATTGGAAAAGTTGTTGAGACTGGGAAAGTTCATGCATCTCTGTTATAATACTGGCATTAAGAAGAAAAGAGGAAGTATGGAAACTGGCAATAAATGACAAGTTAACATGTATATTAAAAGTAAAAAGAGGTATATGGAAACAAAGTGATTTTTATGAGGTATGGAGAAAATTTATTGAAAAAGGATTAGAAAAGGAAGAAGGAAGGTTACCTCCACAAGAAGAAATGAAATTTTGGACGAATGATATGTAAAAGCAATGGCTTGGGGAGGGGGAGGGGAGCACAGCGGTGAGGGATACAAAAATGTATAAGAAAAACATAATGGCAGATGCTAAAAGATTGAAGTATTGTACCTAGAAATGAATAACATGAATCTGCTGTAAATAGACATTGTATAATATTGTGTTGATAATGATAAAACAATAAAAATATTTTTAAAAGAAAAAAGAAAAAAAAGAAGAAGAAAAGAGGAAAGTAATGTTGGGATTATCAAAAATAAAATCTCAATAAAGTAAATATGATATTTGCAAAGGATCACTGTCATTTGGTTATTGTTTTATTTTTCATTAATGAAAATGTTAAACTCATTCTTCTAAGTGCTGGCCCAAGATACTATGATGCCTGCTGATGAGCTAAAAGAGCAAATTTGGCCCTTCAGAAAGATCAACAATCCATACACTAAAATGCAGTTGAACCGCATTTTACAACTTTACACTGACCATATAATGCAGTTCAAATGGCCAATGTAGATAGGGCCTGGGGCTCACCATGAGGAACAAAGAGGTGCATAACACGTTTCTTCACTTCACCTTCTATTATGTCAAATCAATCCTACAGCATTCTCAAATATTTCCTTTCCTTCAACATATAGATGAAACAGCCTTATCAAACTATTAACTGCAATGCAATGAACGGGGGGGGGGGGGGCAGTGGCGCAGTGGGTTAAAGTGCTGAGCTGCTGACCTTGTTGACTGAAAGGTCACAGGTTCGAATCCAGGGAGCAGAGTGAGTTTCTGCTGTCAGCCCCAGCTTCTACCAACCAGTTCGATAATATGCAAATGTAAGTAGATCAATAGGTATCGCTCTGGCAGGAAGGTAATGGCGCTCTGTGCAGTCATGCCGGCCACATGTCTGTGGATGATGCCAGCTCTTCGGCTTAGAAATGGAGATGAGCACCACAGCCCAGAGCTGGACACAACTGGACATCATGTCAGGGGAAAATCTTTACCTTTATCATAAGAATATACCATTGCTTTAGCTAAAAGGAAATAATATAGATGAAAGAGTCTATGGCTGTGGATCACAACAATATAGTAGTGGTAAACTAATTTAGGCCATTAAGTACAATGCAACTCGATCAATCTTGACCCATGCGTTTCAGGATCTGTTTCATGATGGGAGAGTAGGGTAACATAAGAATTCTTGTCCTAACATCCCTCTCTCTAATTACTCCTTCCCTATCTTTATGTGATAAGTAGCTAGATCTAAAGATGGAATCTAGCATAGCCAATGTGATTTAGCATGAACTGAGTTCTACCAACATCTTGGAGACCCTATTTCAATTATCATTACATAAATGGATACATAGGTTCTATACGGTTCTGGCCCAGCTTACTTGTCCGAACGCATCAGCCGCTATGTCCCACCTCGTAATCTAAGATCATCCGGGGAGGCCCTGCTCTCGCTCCCTCCTACGTCTCAGATGAGGCTGGTGGGGACGAGGGATAGGGCCTTCTCGGTGGTGGCTCCCCGCCGGTGGATTGCGCTTCCTATTGATGTACGATCCACCACATCCCTCCTGGCCTTCAGGAAAAAAGTAAAATCCTGGCCGTGGGACCAGGCATTCGTACACCAGCACAAGGCAGCATTTTAGATTGGTTTTTAATGAAAGTGGGTGATTATGGCCAATGTTTTTATGGACTGAACATTGTTTTAATCCAGAGTGAATGTGTATGGTGCTAATGTAGTTGTATTTTAATGTATTTTTAATGTATTTTAATTGTTGAAGTGTTTTGGGGTTTATATTGTTATTATGTGGGCATCGAATTGTGCCGTACTGTAAGCCGCTCTGAGTCCCCCCTTGGGGGTTGAGAAGAGTGGGGTAAAATCCCGAAATAAATAAATAATATAGAATGTTGACAAGAACTTTTTTATGGACATTCATTGTGTATGTCTCTCTCTCTCTCTCTCTCTCTCTCTCTAGATCTAGATATATATATATATATATATATATATATATATATATCCCTAAGTCCCCAAATGCTCATCTCAAATTTGGGGCAATACTGTTGTAATATTTCTCCATGTGTTTATCATGCACTTTTGACAACCAAATAATATGTGTTATTTGAGTCAACTTGCTACCTATCTAAGATATCTTGACCGTTTATTTCCTATATTTCTTCTATTAGATCATGAATAGTTAAACTAAAGAGTGGAACTAAAGTGAGAAGATCTATATATACTAGAACTGTGCAAAATTATTGCTAGTCCTCGTAAGTTGGATCAAATTTATTAAATTTGTACTTACAATGCAATAGCCAAAACATGAGCATGGCCCGTGCCAAAAACTTAAGAATCAAAATTTAGCCAATACTTTTTTAAATTTTGTAAACTTTGTAAACTTTGGAAGCCTCCCAATTGTCGGTTTTATTTTCAGCGTAAGCAAGAAAAGCAAAGCAAAGCCCAAAAGGCTGCCTTTTCTCTTTAAATTAATGGCCTCTCGCAATTAAGAGAGGCAAGCAGAAGGGAGAAAGCAGAGTTCGCTGGGAAAGAGACTAAGAAAGCACATACTGGGAAATGTAGTTTCAGAAGGCGAGGAATCCTATGCCAGAGAATTCAAAATGCCCTGCCGTAAACTACATTTCCCAGATTTCTGCTCAACATGAGAAAGACTCAATCAGGCTAGGGGAGAGATTTGTCCCTCTGTAGCAGCAGCCAGCCAGAATTCCAATAAATTGTTGAATCCTCAAAAAAGATGACTAACTGATTCTTCTAGTAAGTAAATCTCTGGGCTGGGCTGGGAAGAAATCCCTAAATGGAAGTTATATTGGTTAATATGAGACATTAAATAAGATAGCTGTTGTAGTTTTTTTTTAAAAAAAAAACACGTTTTTGTCAAAACTTTAAAACATTCCCTAAAATTCGTAGATGTATGAATATTTCTGAAAGTTGAGGGAATGATCCCGTTAACTTTGTGTCATTGTTTAGAAACTTCAAGGAGATAGCTCTTGTAGTTATTTAAAAATGTTGTTTATAAAAATTTTGAAAACTCCCCAAAACTCCATGGATAAGTGAAACATTATGAAACTTGATGGGCTAACCATGGTAAGTGGGTGCTACCATTGTAGCACATTTTACCCCAATCTCTGTAAAAGGAGGGGAAAGGGGACCCATGAAGTTTCTTTACTTGCACAATTAATATAATGAAAAAGTAATGAAATTTCACTACTCTCGTTATAGTAACAAAATTTTCACTAATGATACTTTAGAAACACTGGCACCCTCTAAATTTATAATGAGTTTGGAAACATCTTTTTCATTGATTGCGCAGCTGTATACCATAAAAGTGTTAATAAATCTCCTTGGTATCCATGGAGGGTCCAACAGTAGTTGAGATACTTCTACACTGAATAGTGAAATAATAGCTTCTTCAGAGAATGTCCTGTCAGAGAGGCATACTCTACCTTAGATTTTGGTTTGCAATATTCACCCAAAAGGCTGGTTGTAAATTTAGTTGACCTTATTAAGGACTTCCATCAAATTTCCTTTCAAATATTAGAAATTTTTTTTCAAGATTTCAAGTTTTCCCCCTTAGTATGATGGTTGTGACATTCCAATGCGTTTTATGGGAGTTTTCCACAATAATAGATTTTCAGTGGATATTTCTAAGTCAAGGAAATTTAATTTTTTTTATTTATTTATTTATTTATTTATATTCTACCCTTCTCACCTCGAAGGGAACTCAGGGTGGATCACAATGCACACATACACGGCAAACAGTCAATTCCATTTTTGACATACAGACAGAGGTCATTCAGCAGTTTATGATGGTTAATATACAGACAGTTACAAACATCCAACTTACAAATGGCTCATAGTTAAAAATGGGGGTGAGACAAGAGGAAGTGAGAGAAATCTGCCCCTAGGAAGGGAAATTCACTGCTGTAAGGGTTTTCCTAGGGGAAAAGGGGTCTCAACTGAAGCTTTATCACCAAAACTTGTTTCCACAACAAGCCAAAATTTTCAAAATCAAATTATCACAGGGACAGAAAGTGAAGTGAAATATTCTGAAGAGGGGCACAGACCGCAAAAGAAACCCCAGGTTGTTAACAAAGTTGTTAACCTTTCCCTGTGCTAGCCAAAGCTTTAAAAGATATATTTTTGGCTGGAGTTACACTTTCAAAAGTTATGTGTTCTGGCTTACATAGAAATTCAACTTAAGAACAAACCTACAGACCTTATCTTGTTGATCACTTGGGGACTGCTGTACTTTCTTACAAGCAGCAAAGGCCTATCCCAATGAACTTTCCTTATGCTATTTTCTAACCAAACTCTGTCAATTTTGTCTTATTATAAATGTAAGTTCTGAAAAAGCTCATATGTGGAAATACGAAGCTACATTTCCATTAAGGATGCTTGTGTATGTGTGTGCGCACATGTGTACATGCATACATCTGTTTGTGATTTATGCTTTTTCAAAGAAATATATTGGAAACTAGGGCATTTTATGACAAAAGATTTCATGGCATATCAACAACATTATTATGGAAATATATAAAAAATTGCTCACTGACTTTCAGACCAATCTGCAATCCTGTGAAACAGAACTACTTAAATGTACTGACTTAGTGATGTTTGACAGCAATGAAATTAAGACAACTGACAAACATATTCCCTTTAGGAACCTTGGGTTACCTTCCAAAACTTCAACACATTTGCTTTTCTGATGATACAGGTACATATTCCACTAATCTGTCAGCAAAATCGTTCAATATTTATTTGGCACATTTTTCTTTATCTCAACCTAATTTTTTTCTGTGTAATATGAATAGAGAGGGGATTTCTTCCCTTTTTTTAAAAAAAAAAGTCTTGAAATCACCTTCTAGCTGTGAAAAAAGTCATATCTTCCAAAGGCTACATGGTTGACTTGACATCTGAGAGGAAACTGGCATCATAATTATTACAAAAGCTAGACAGCCAACACTCTGCATAGTTACAGGTGTAGTTACACTGGAGGCAAGCTTAAAGCATTGTTCCCTAAATTAGAATTCTACCAACTCCCCATCCACATGTAACATTTTCTTTCCATTCGCAAACCCTAGCATTGCCTAACTTAGGCAATGAAGAAAAGTGGGGGAGGGGAGTTGTCTTATCAATTCAATTCAATTTGAAGAAGAATATCAAATGATGTAGGACTGCTTTGTTGTGTTTTGTCTTTAAAGTGAAGAGAAAATGAGTCTTATAAAGTCATGGAAAATCGACTTCACTGCTTTCGCATAGAAATGGCTGAAACTGGGCATCGTAAGGCATTGTGGCAACTGTTGTATTTTAATGTGGGATTGAACTGTTGTATTTTAATGTGGGATGGGAAATATGGTTGCATTCTCCATTTACTTTGGAAACAGAAGGCCCCTGAATACCACACTTAGGAGGTCCTTAAGCTGGGTTACAGTGGATAAATCCATGGGCCCCCTACCCTTTTAAAAAAGAAATGGGCTGTTTTTTTGTTTTTTAATTATTTTTATTATTATTATTTTCACGGAGGGGCGGGGCTGGGCGGGGCAGGGAGGAGGAGCAGGCTCCTTCCTCCTCCTCCCTCCCTCCCCCCCACCAATCGGCACGCTCCATTTTTGTGGGTGGTCGCGGCGCAGTTGCGGTCGCGCCGGAGTAGGTGGAGCAGCCGCAGGCGCAGCGGAGGGCCCACGCGGAGCGCAGGCCCAGCGGAGGCCCAGCCAGGCGGAGGCCGCGGCGGAGGCCCAGCGGCAGAGGAGGCCCAGCCAGGCGGAGGTGTCACACCCCAAGGGTTCCAAGGGCCTCAGACAGCATTTTTCCTGGGGTCTGCATTTTGCCCGCCTGATTCTGAGAAGCTTTTCAGCACAGCTGTGTTAACTCCCAGCCCCTGTCAGGGGCCTCTTTACTGCTCTCCTGCACTGTCCAAGGGAGATGCCATGCCGAAGGCATGCCAAGGCCAACCAAGGCCCACTAAGCTGATAGCAGAAGTGAGCACTAGGAGCTGGGAGCGCTACTCCCCAGCCCAGGTGGCTCGGCCTAACGAGCTCCCGCATTCTTCAAGACTGAGGTTCTCAAAACAGCCCAAAAGCTATCCATCACCCGTTGTGACGTCCGACGCAGTTCCAGAATGCTATAATTGCCCAAGGCGCCTTTCAATCCCTGTCTCTTTCCAACGTTGCATTCACCATGGGCTAAGAGAAAGACCGCCATGGCCTCTCCCCCCAGGGAAGGCCGGCCAGTCACTTACGAGCTGGTTCTTCTCTGCTCTACCTTGCCTGAACCCTGCTTCATCTACGACAAAGCTGTGCCTAGCCTTCACGCCAGGTCACGATTGGAACCGGAGAGAAAAGCCTGGAAGACCTTCCCAGCCAACGCTGAAACCGGAGGGATCTCCACAAGCTGTTGCTCTGCCTTGTGTCCAAGAAAGTCTTCCTGGTCTTTCTGCAAGCAGCCAGGAATCCAAGGAAGGCGGCCTAGCTACTTGTGGGCTCGCTATCCAACGCCTGCCTGGATTCTTTCCACTGCAAGTTAGCCGTTTGCTGCTAGAGTCAAATCTTAAAGGAAACCCTGCATCCAGCCAAGTCAAGACATCAGTGGTAAGCCTTTTGAGTTCATTAAGTGTTGCTGTGGGATCACTTGCTAATGACTGGACATTGTTAGTTAAGAGACCAAAGCCATTAGCATCACTGCCTTCGGGCACTCAAGACCTTGCATCTGTAATCCTGCTTTTGTCTATAACAAAGGACTACAGCGAATTGCTAGCCGCGTCATTGCAGCCACAGTAATTCAACAGGACTTTTAGGGACCTTCTTTACATCCAGTTTGAGTTTCAAGATTTCCTTCGCATGGGATTCTATCTGTGAAGGAGCGGTATTACTTCCGCATTGACTTTGCCTGCAGTACCTCAAGCCGCCCGATCTTCTTGTGCCGATCGGGGGCTCAGAGACTATCTATCGCATCCCGCATTTGTTCCTGCATTTCCTCCGCTTGAGATCCTGCGGTAGCAGATACTCAAGCCTTGCTGATTTCAGCATTTGCCTGTTGAACTTCCTAGCATTCTTCGAACGGGGCTCAGCCTTCTGTGGGTCTCCACAAAGATCATCTAGCTGAACCCGGCCTGGCATTGGCCCAACGCTTCCCTGAACCTTTCCTTTGGCATCCGGCTTGATTTCCATCAGCGGCTCTATTGCAACAGGTCGCTGCAGCCTCGCTGTTCCTGTTTGCTACGGGACTATTTACTCCTTGCTGATTCCTGTTAACCTACCATCCAAAGGCCCCATAAAGACTGCCTTTGAACCAGTAGATCTTGCCTGCTACTTTAAAGGCCCTATATATGCCTTCAAGCTTTCTATTGTTTCCTGCACAATAAAATCCGGTTGTATCCTTGCTCTTGTGTGGTCTCCAGAGTGGTCAAGTGCCAGGGCCCGAGTGGGGGGCGACAGCTTGAAAAGAGACCTCTTACTCTCTGGTAGACTGAAGCCCGGATGCAGATGCCGATGGGCGAGGCCAGGGGGGGATGGGCCCCCCGAAGGCCATGATGGCAATAGAACTCCAACGCCTGCAAGCCGAAGTAAGCACCCTGCGCCGGCTGGTCACTGCAGGTAACCAAACCCAGCAGCCAAGCCAGAAACGCGCACCTGCGGCCCTCCCGGCTCGCTTCGCCGGAGACCCTGCTGCCATCGCCGCCTTCCGTGGGCAATGTCAAGCTTAACTGGCGGCCCGGGCGGCCGACTTCGCCAACGAAGCAGAATGTGTGACTCTTGTGTATACCCTGCTGGACGGTCCTGTGGCAGCATGGGCCACCCCGTTGGTGCACTCGGGAGCGCCCCAAGTGCAAACAGCTCAAGGGTTCATTGACCTTATCCAGGATACGTGGGGGCATCCCGTGCACCAAGAGTTGGCTGAAAGGAGGCTGAGGCGCCACCGTCAGCGAGACCTCCCCGTTGGTCAATACGTTGCCGAGTTTCGAGCACTGGCCAACCAAGTGAAGTGGAACGCGGAGGCCCAGCGCTCGCAGTTCCTGGAGGGACTGCGCCCGGAGATTCGGCGCGAGGTGACCCGCAACTCAGATGGACCCCGTACCCTGGAGGAAGTGTTTGCCTCGGCCCTTCGGATGGAGGAGCACACCCGCCCCCAGAGGCGGCCGGCCCGAGAGGCGCGGGGGTGCAACCGCCCGCGTCTGGACGAAGTGGAGAAGGCCCGGTGCCGATGCCTGCACCTGTGCTGGTATTGCGGAACCGCCGGCCACATCGCCAAAGACTGTGAGTCCAAGCCCCAGACGCCTTCCCGGCTGGCCACTGTCGAGGGTCTACCTGGCAGCACCGGGGCGGCCCCTGCGCCATCGGGGGAAGCCAATGGCCGAGTAGAAGGACCACCCGCTCAGCCGGTCTACCTCTGTTTGGGCCGTGCCATGGAGTCTTGTTCCTGCTTTTGGCTGCCATATGGTCAATCGGGGGGGGGGCGCCGTGCACCACGTTTCAACCAACTTTGAACCCACCGGGGGCTCCGCCCAACAGTCCAGTCTGGGATGCCTGGACTTAAAGCGTCTCCGTCCCGCGCCCACTGCCTTTGGGCCCAGGGAACTCGGGACCACGTCCACCAAGCTAAAACCGGCCCAAAGAGGCATCTTCCCTTCAGTTGTGTCGTTGATGATTTTTTTTGAATCCCCAAGCTTCCCAGTCCCGCCGGATGATACAAGTCCTCTCTGCCCCTCTTCAAAGACATTGCTTTCAGGCTCCGATGGGAACGACCACCGACACCGGGGTCGTGTCCACAACCCCCCACAGAACTTCAGGGATTTGGAAGGCAAGCAGAGGATGGGAGGCGGGCCAGCCCTCGTCCCATGGACCTAGTGGCAGGGAGATTGACTTGACCAAGGATGATTTGATTCCACACAGCAGTTCGTACTCCCTCTCGGGGCCCACACCACGGACATCCCGGGAGTTCCTGGATACCAATCTGCGAAAGGGGTTCATCCGCGCAAGTCGTTCCCGGGCCATGATCCTGATCTCGTCTGTCATAACCCCGTCTGGCCATGTCAAGAGCCCCGAGGTGACCAAGCAAGGCCCTTGGGGAAAAGGCCCCTCCCACTGGACTGTGGAAGAAGGGGGGCCAACCCGGCAGCTAAGGGCCTCGTTTTGTTCCTGGTCACCCTTGCTGCTTCCCGTTCCTGCTGGACCAGATGACCGGCTCCTGCAGCTCAAGGATCATGCCCCGGTTGCGGGGAACACCTCCACTCCGGCTCTGCCATCGGCAGAGCTCAGTGCACCCTCCCGACCCACGGAGCAACCTCCCCTGGAAGCGCAGAAGCGCGCCAGGCAACAGGAAGATCCAAGGGCCCAGGAGTCACTGTTTAAGGAGGTACAGTACCCGTTCAAGGTTCAAGGGGGAATCGTGCACCAGGGATATCAGGCCCGCAAGCCTCCGGCCCCAACAAAGCAGGGAGCCCCTATCGTGCGCCGAGTTGGCAAGGCAGCAGGATGGAATGGCCTAGTCAAGCCCATACATTGGGAACCAAGGGAATTGGCGTGGGCTCCAGCAAGTGAAGGAGGTGAAAAGCTTATGGTCGTCTGCGTAGCGTGCCAAGAGCCTGGTCAAACCATCAGAAAGCCACGGGATGTTTCACCGTCCCTGCCCAGCCCCGGGACCCCTGGGTGGAATCATGGACCGTGATTGTGTTGGTGGAATCGGCCTCCCTCTGAGGCGCCGTGGCGCTAGCCACGGGGAAAAGTGTTCTCCGGGGACCCCAGTCCAGTGGGGGCCCAGGCCTGTCCAGCGCCCTAAGAAAGCTCACAGCTGTAATCAGACCCGTCCCGGCCTATGAAGCTCGGCTCGGCGCGCTAGCTGCGGCACCACCGGTGCTGGGAACTGAGTTAGCATGGGCCGTGGTGGATTACCGAGGATCGACGGATCGTCACCGGCGGAAAGGGGGCCGTTCGTGCTCCCGCCCCGTCCAGCCTATGGGCCAGCCAAGCTCTCGGACCCCCTCAGGGGTAGTGTCACACACCAAGGGTTCCAAGGGCCTCAGACAGCATTTTTCCTGGGGTCTGCATTTTGCCCGCCTGATTCTGAGAAGCTTTTCAGCACAGCTGTGTTAACTCCCAGCCCCTGTCAGGGGCCTCTTTACTGCTCTCCTGCACTGTCCAAGGGAGATGCCATGCCAAAGGCATGCCAAGGCCAACCAAGGCCCACTAAGCTGATAGCAGAAGCGAGCACTAGGAGCTGGGAGCGCTAATCCCCAGCCCAGGTGGCTCGGCCTAACGAGCTCCCGCATTCTTCAAGACTGAGGTTCTCAAAACAGCCCAAAAGCTATCCATCACCCGTTGTGACGTCCGACGCAGTTCCAGAATGCTATAATTGCCCAAGGCGCCTTTCAATCCCTGTCTCGTTCCAATGTTGCATTCACCATCGGCTAAGAGTAAGACCTCCGCTGCCTCTCCCCCCAGGGAAGGCCGGCCAGTCACTTACGAGCTGGTTCGTTTCTGCTCTACCTTGCCTGAACCCTGCTTCATCTACGACGAAGCTGTGCCTAGCCTTCACGCCAGGTCACGATTGGAACCGGAGAGAAAAGCCTGGAAGACCTTCCCAGCCAACGCTGAAACCGGAGGGATCTCCAAAAGCTGTTGCTCTGCCTTGTGTCCAAGAAAGTCTTCCTGGTCTTTCTGCGAGCGGCCAGGAATCCAAGGAAGGCGGCCTAGCTACTTGTGGGCTCGCTATCCAACGCCTGCCTGGATTCTTTCCACTTCAAGTTAGCCGTTTGCTGCTAGAGTCAAATCTTAAAGGAAACCCTGCATCCAGCCAAGTCAAGACATCAGCGGTAAGCCTTTTGAGCTCATTAAGTGTTGCTGTGGGATCACTTGCTAATGACTGGACATTGTTAGTTAAGAGACCAAAGCCATTAGCATCACTGCCTTCGGGCACTCAAGACCTTGCATCTGTAATCCTGCTTTTGTCTATAACAAAGGACTACAGCGAATTGCTAGCCGCGTCATTGCAGCCACAGTAATTCAACAGGACTTTTAGGGACCTTCTTTACATCCAGTTTGAGTTTCAAGATTTCCTTCGCATGGGATTCTATCTGTGAAGGAGCGGTATTACTTCCGCATTGACTTTGCCTGCAGTACCTCAAGCCGCCCGATCTTCTTGTGCTGATCGGGGGCTCAGAGACTATCTATCGCATCCCACACTTGTTCCTGCATTTCCTCCGCTTGAGATCCTGCTGTAGCGGATACTCAAGCCTTGCTGATTTCAGCATTTGCCTGTTGAACTTCCTAGCATTCTTCGAACGGGGCTCAGCCTTCTGTGGGTCTCCACAAAGATCATCTAGCTGAACCCGGCCTGGCATTGGCCCAACGCTTCCCTGAACCTTTCCATTGGCATCCGGCTTGATTTCCGTCAGCGGCTCTATTGCAACGGATCGCTGCAGCCTCGCTGTTCCTGTTTGCTACGGGACTATTTACTCCTTGCTGATTCCTGTTAACCTACCATCCAAAGGCCCCATAAAGACTGCCTTTGAACCAGTAGATCTTGCCTGCTACTTTAAAGGCCCTATATATGCCTTCAAGCTTTCTATTGTTTCCTGCACAATAAAACCCGGTTGTATCCTTGCTCTTGTGTGGTCTCCAGAGTGGTCAAGTGCCAGGGCCCGAGTGGGGGGGCGACAGGAGGCTGCGGCGGAGGCCCAGCGGCGGAGGAGGCCCAGCCAGGCGGAGGCTGCGGCGGAGGCCCAGCGGCGGAGGAGGCCCAGCCGCGGCGGCCCAGTTCGCGGCGGCGCTCCCGCCTCCTCCTCCGCCGCCACCTCAGCAGTCCCAACTGCCGCCTGGCCTTCTTTCCTCCCCCTTCCCTCTCTCTCTTTCTCCTCCCTCTCTTCCTTTCCTTCCACTCTTTCCTCTTTTCTTCCTTCCTTCTTTCCTCCCTCCCTCTCTTTCACCTTCTTTCCTTCCACCCACCCATCCACCCTTTCATCCTCCCTCCCTTCTTCCCCCTCTCTTTCTCCTTCCTTCCTTCCTTCCTTCCTTCCACCCATCCACCCTTTCGTCCTTCCTTTCAACTGTTCTCCCTCCCTCCTTGCTCCTCTTTCACCTTCCTTTCTTTCCTGCCACCCTTTTATATTTTCTTCCTTCTCACTTGCCCTCCTCCCTTTCCTCCCTCCATCCTTCTCTTCTTCCTCTACTTCCTTCCTTCTCCTGTTCATATTTGGGCATATTGAGTATTCATGCCAAGTTTGGTCCTGATCCAACATTGTGCTCTCTGGATGTAGGTGAACTACAACTCCAAAACTCAAGGACAGTTCCCAAGCAAATCCTTTCAGTGCTTTCTGTTGGTAATGAGAGTTCAATATGCCAAGTTTGGTTCAATTCCATTGTTGCAAGAGTTCAGGATGCTCTTTAATTGTGTGTTTACTATAAATCCCAGAAACTGTAACTCTCAAATGTCGAGGTCTATTTTCCCAGAACTCCATCTGTGTTCACATTTGGGCATATTGAGTATTCATGCCAAGTTTGATCCAGATCCATCATTATTTGAGTCCACAGTGCTCTCTGGATGGAGGTGAACTACAACTCCACAACTCAAGGTCAATGCCCACCAAAGCCTTCCAGTATTTCCTGTTGGTCATGGGAGTTCTGTGTGCCAAGACTGGTTAATTCCATCATTGGTGGGGTTTAGAATGCTCTTTGATTGTAGGCGAACTACTAATCCCAGCAACTACAACTCCCAAATGTCAAGGTCTATTTCCCCCCAATCCATCTGCGTTCATATTTGGGCATATTGAGTATGGGGGTGGAGCCGGGGGGAGGGGGGCTGGGGAGGGCGGGGAGGGGTGGAGCCGGGGTGGGGGTGGAGCCGGGGCGGGGGCAGACCCTTAGGTCCCCCAGGTGATCAGTAACAGGAATTCAGGCCCCTGGTCCAGTAGAAGTTGGACAGCCCTGACCTATTAGAAGCCTCAGCAAGCTCTGTGAAATGACGCGCCAGGAGAGCAGGGGGGGGGAGAGCGATTTTCCTCCCTCCCCTCCGCTCTCCTGGCAGGTTATTTCTACATGCTGGGAGAGCCATCTGAGGCTTCTAATTGGTGATAGGTAAGATTTTATTACTTTTCTAAGGGATTTAGGGGCTTGTGGGGAAGGGGATAGGTATTTCCAGAGTTTACCAGGCTTATTTAGCCTGGTAAACTGTGGGAATACTGTATTCTCAGTCGAGACCCAGAAGTAGTGCATTTATCCCGCACCTTCCACGAAGGTGAGTAATAAATGCACTAACAAATTAATTCGGCACAAGCCAGGGTTTTCCTGGTTTCTGCCAAATTAATGCAGGACTGGCCAGATTGTTGTCTGGACAGCCCCCTTTTTATTGCAGAAGTTTCCACAATAAAGGGGCTGTCTGGAGAGGTCCTGAATCCTACTTAGTGAAGATGGGGTTAACTGATACAAAGTCTAGAGTTTGTTCTTCCTTTGATTGTTTTATTTTGCACTATATTTTTATTTTGCAGCAAATCACTCATTTGTGTCTTGCCTTCCTAAAGCCAGGCATTACTTCTGACAAAACAAGGCTAGAGGGGGAATTGCTAAAAGGCAACGTAACACACAAAGTGTAAGCAATCAATAAAGTAATACATTCATTTAGAAATTTCAAAAGTGTTATTACACATATATAAACAACTTATCGCAAATTACAAATGCATATAGTGCATGCCCGCTGTGGGCTCCTACCCCGTACACCTATGGCGTCAATCAATGTCCAGGTAACTTCGGGTTTGAAGGGAAACATTCAAGGGTTCATTGAAGAAGACAGGGTTTCAAGGTAGGTAAACAAGGGGAGGAGATGCACAAGCCCAGCGGGGCTGTGTCCCAACAAAGAGCGGGTGGGCTAGCAAGCCGTGTTGGAAATTCGGAGGAATGCTGTGACGTAGAGTTGTTTGCAGGCAGGAACCCAGGCTATTTCCATTCATAAAATAGAGGACGTAGAGCTAATTGCTGAGTCGCCCGAACATATCACTGGGCTGACGGGGATACGCTGTACAATGGTCCCAACTCCCGTTTCGACCCCCTAAAACTGGGTCTTTCTCAAGGCCAATGTTGTAGGGCAAAGCAAGTCAATTCCATCCTGAGGCATGAGCAAAGTCTAGATCATAGAGGCAAGTGTCGTTGGTCATGACGTAGAAGTATGCACTTGCCTCTATGATCTAGACTTTGCTCATGCCTCAGGATGGAATTGAGTTGCTTTGCCCTACAACATTGCCCTACAATTTGCGATAAGTTGTTTATATATGTGTAATAACACTTTTGAAATTTCTAAATGAATGTATTACTTTATTGATTGCTTACACTTTGTGTGTTACATTACTTCTGACAAAACCTGTTCTTCTCCATATGTCATTAAGCTCCTGTTCCCATCATCATGCATTCTCCCTAAATGTTGAGAGATGGGACTTGAATACCAAACCCTGGCCTACAAACTGTCCCCTGTTTCTAGAGACATTCCACAATGGCTTGCAGTAAATGTTAAAACATAGAAAAAGCTAGATCTCACTGGCTTGGCGATTTTATGAGTTATAATCCAAAAAAGCAAAATTTTGAAATTATGTCAATGTACAAGTATAATTCTTTGAGCTGGTATGATTTGATTGGTTTGGTGAGAGGTATGCCTTGCTCATTAATTTCAACTGAGTTAATATAGACAAATCGGCTTGGACTATAATTGTGGGATCATGTGCAATACTTTTAACAGTTTATTTAAATGTATTTATATAGTTTGTTTTATGATTTTAATGCTTAATGTGTTGTGTATCTATGTTGCAATGTGGCATTGAATTATTGCCAAACTGGAAGCCATTCTGAGTCCCCCTCAGGGTGGAGATAGAGTGGACCAAAATGTAGTAGATAAATAAACAAACAAATTGAAATATCCTGCCATACTTCCCAATACTTCAGTTTTCAGGTTTACTGAAATATATAATTTAACTACCAAAAAGAGAAAATAAGGTACATATATAAACATTTTAACTTTGTTTGACTAATGTGCCAAGAGGAAAAGTGAGGATCTTTATAAATATAATAATGTTCTAAGTTTCCAGTTTATAATAGTGGGCCTCCCCATAAATTCATATAAATGATAATCGATCTATCATTTATCTACCTGCCTACCTATCATCATGCTATAATGCTTAGGTAATTTTTTTCTTTTTATTACACTACTGAAAAATACCACTAATCCATGAAGAAAACTACAAAAATACAATCTACCTCATTTTAATTGCAGCATAGCATTCTTCTTCTGGAATGTTGCCAGTAAATTCATGATACTGACCCAGAAGCTTTCTGGATTCATTATTTTATGAGCTGTTCTGTAACAAACTTCCATATTCTTCCACATTCTTTTATACCATCTAATTATTATGTTCTTACAATATCATTCATTTTATACAGTTCCCCTTTTGTCTTACTTAGAAAGAAAGGTAATTATTGTGCTATTGTCTTTGAGTTTTCTCCATTAATTCTACATTTTCACGTAGAACCTGTATCACCAAAGTATGTTTTTAATTAGCTAGCTGCAGGTTTTAATAAGCCAAACATATATTAATTTATTTCCAAAGATACTTTCAAAACCATCTTGTGTTTACACTTACAGTACATTCATAATTATTTGGATTTAAAGTTTGGGGGTTTTTCCCCTCAAAACTACAAAAGATAATTATACTACAACATATAATCAAGATAGTATTTCATGCAGTGACCTAACATAGCAAAAGCTCTTTTTTGTAGATTTATCAAAGCTATGCTATTTTCCTCCATTTCAAAATGTATCAGAAACACTATCAAAAAAAAGGTTTTCCCGTCCATTTCAATTTCTCTTCTTTGCTACCTCTTTGCCTGCCCTTGATTCCCTCACTCTTTCTTTCTCTTCCTTATCATTGCTCAGCTACAAACTGAAATTTCTGGAGAAAATTTCCCATACAAGGATTTCCCATCAATCCATGACATTAAAAATAATCAGTTTGTTCAGTCATGCAGTTCTATACTACAGAAATGTCTTGGAGTGCGCATGAATAATAAATGGAAGATGTTTTAGCCACCATACCTCACATCTAGTAGTTCAAAAACTGTTTTTACATTTAAAAATAATTTTAAGAGAATTCTCTTATGGCTAAACAAAACATCTTGTTTTAATTCTGAAACAGTTTTTTTTTCTTTTTGAGAGTTAATCATCCAAACATTGGGATGTGCAATATAACAGTTTTCAGTGTGGTTACAAGTTTTTTTGCTTTTTGAAATAAGAATATGTTCAATTAAAGATGTAGACAAATAAGAATACAGATTGCACAAATCATATATTAATCTAGGAAGTTGTATAGCTTATTGAAAACAAACAGCCAGATATAGTAATAGACATGGAAGAAATAACTGCACAGAACAAAAAAAATGTACAAGGGAGAAAAAGAAACAGACAAAGGGCAGGAGCAGCAAACAGCTTCCTCTTAATAACACAAAAAACCGTACAGAAAAATTGTGAAGTTATCCATAAGTGTCAAGCTCTCCTACCAGGCTCATGGTCAGTGTTGCATTTGTGGATCTGTAATGTAGATTCTAAACTGTTCTCTATTCAGAATTATTACTACTAGTAGTTTGACTGGAAACCTAGATAAATGCTGTTCCAGTCCATTTTAAGATCCAGCTGCTGAATCAGGTGAAAATGATCCATTTGATTTCTAATTGGAGAACAAGGAATATTGTTTCATCTCTCACTAATGGATGAGTGTACAACAATCAGAAGCAGGACCCTTGTCACTGGGATCTTCTTGCACTCCAGTTGGAAGCTAGATTGACCTCTTATGCCCAATCCAGTTGCTGGATTTTAAGGTAGCTCAGGGTTTTAAGTAACAAGGTTGAGTCAAAGATGGCTGTGGAAGGCACATGCCAAAGTCCACACCTTTGACCACAAAAGGAAAGCTTTCATTGGGGATGGAGGCAGAAGCTTTTGTGGACAGCAGTACATTTAAATGGTGAGGTCATGAAGTAAGGAGTTGTTCTTCAACAACCACTTTAGGTTTTTGTAACTATTTAGAAATATGAAAAATGTCAGGTGTATAGAAGTGTCACACTGAATAAATTAATAAACAGAAACATTGTTTACAATTCATTTCTGTAATTAATCATTCTGTTTTCTAGATCCATATGAACCAGTTGGAAGGCCCTCATTTATCTCTAATACAAGTAATCTAAAATGAAAAGAAATACATGAAAACATCACTGAAAGACAAGCATGGGAAGTATTGTGATTTGTTATGTTGCCACTAAAATCATACTGCATGTCCTAATTATTTATCTTGATTATTAATATGGTAATTTAGTAGTGTGTATAAATAATTTCTGAAATCTTGTTTACATTTTGAGTTGAAGTACCTTCTGCAGGTGTGATCTTCAATTTAAAATCTTATGTGTGTATGCATATGTCACCTTCAAATCACCTGTAGACTTCTGACAAATCCATAGATCTGATAGGCAAGGTGTTTTCCTAACTAAGAAATACTTAAAGAGGTTTTGCCAGTTCCTTCATTTAAAATATTGACTCTAATACCTAGTATTCATTATTGTTCTCACATCAAAATACCACCTAGGACTCACTCTGCTTAGCTTCCAAGGGTAAACATGATCTGGTCAATTTAGGATTTTACACCACCTTGTAGATATATCAACATCTTATTTCATTACACATTGACCTTCCTTTTTCCAAAAGGCTTTATCAATGATGTCAATTATCAACTAATGAAATGAAGTGTTGTGTGGTTTCAAAGTTGTATGGCTGTGTTCTAGCAGCATTTTCTACTGACATTTTTCCTGCATCTGTGGCTGGTATCTTCAGAGGATCTCAAGATGCCGCAGATGCAGGCAAAACATCAGAAGAAAATGCTGCTAGACCATAGCCATACAGCCCAGAAACCACACAACACTCGTGATTTCAGTAGTGAAAGCCTTTGACAGTACTAATGAAATGTTGAAAAACATATGACTGATATCATATGAAAATACAATTTAACACAAATTATATTTCATTTAATTTTAGCATTCATATTCCTTCCTAGCATTACAATGAAAAGGATGAAAATGTGAGATCAGTTTTAAGTGGTAGGTACTTCTATTACACTGTTCCCTTAGTACTAATTTACCATTTTACATTTTTGTCCGTTAAGGAACTGTATTATAATTTGTTTGCACATGAAAGTGCTTCAGACAGACAGCTAGGCGAAAAGCCTAGAATATTTTTGCATAGAATCTTACAAATCCCTTCCCACTTCTTACAGAGCTATAGGTGAAGTTGAAAATCAGTCATTTCTCAACATCAGGTTTGCCTTTGGTTTTAATGCAGTGACATAATGTATACCTTATCTGTCAAAGAAATATAAATTTGACATCTTAAAAGATAGAATTTTGAAAGTTTGGGAATACCTTGTGGATTGTTAAACTTTCAGGCACTTCATGGTGACAAAAAGGATCCAAATGTTATTTTTTCTCTCACAGACTTGAGAATGGGTTTGGGTTTCTTTTTTAAAAAAGTGAAATACTATCCAAATTTCTAGTTTTCAGGCTCTGACTTTAAAGAAAAAGAGACTATATGTGATGAAACCCTGAAGTCTGGTTTCATGATTTTTCTTTTTATGTGAACCAGAAAAGATATTCAAGATTCTCCATAGCTTTTCTCATGATTGGTCTTATAGGTTTAGCTAAGGATATTATTGAAATTGTTTCCAAACTTTATCATGTTTAGAACAGAACCAGTAAAACCACTGGGTCTAGAAATATATAAAGCAAATATTTATAACCAATTCAAATCTGAAGAAGCCTGAATCCAATATGTACATTGGGGTGATTTAACTCATGGTTAGGTCCAGTCAGAATCTTTGTAATTCAGATTAAATTAGGATCAAATACCTTTTTGAAGTGATTTTGAAGCGATTTGGGAACCTGGAAGTATCCTTGCCCTTTCAAAGCCACTGTCGCCATCTTTGTTCTAACTCAGGAAGTGATTTGGAAAAGACCCAGCGTTTGGAGGAAAGCAGCAGCTTGCAAGCTGGGATACTTGCCTCCCGGCATTGAGGGGAAACCACTTTGGGAGGGGAGAGGTTTTGGCATGGCAGCCATGGACGCGAACGGGAAGGGACTAGGCAGCTTGGGTGGGAAAGGTGCCACGGCACCGCTTTGCAAGGGGACAAAATTCACAGGGAACCTAGTTAAATCCCCCCCCCCCCTGTTTTCCTGAACGGGCTGGGAGAAAAGGAAAGGTGAAAGGAAGAGAGATAAGGAAAGAGGAGAAGGGAAGGGAGAAAAACAGCAGGAAAAATGTCAGTTTAAACCAGTGTGGATGGATTCCTTTCCTTTCTCTCCCGCGTCAGTTTAAACCAGTGTAGATGGGATGGATCCGTGTCAGTTTAAAACAGTGCGGATGGATTCCTTTCCTTTCCTATCCCACGTGTGGATGGGATGCATCTGTGTCAGTTTAAACCAGTGTGGATGGATTCCTTTCCTTTCTCTCCCACGTCAGTTTAAACCAGTGTGGATGGGATGGATCTGCATCAGTTTATACCAGTGTGGATGGATTCCTTTCCTTCCTGCTTCAATCTTAAGCAAGAGAAGCGGTTTTAACTAGAGTGGATGGATTTCTTCCCTTTGCTTCCCCCCCTTTTGGAGTAAAACAACTACTTTCAAAGTAAAGACCACCCAATGAAACAGGAAATAATACTTTGAACCCATTAACAAAGGGTTCGAAAGTCTTGGAATTTTTTTTAAAGTTTTGAACTTTTTTCCTGTGAAAATCGGAATTGACTTTAGATCTGAACCACCCCCTACATCCTAAACGAGTTTTGAACCATTTTTTAAAAGCAAACAAGCTTATTGTTTTTCTATAGAAATGCCACCACAAGCCCCTCATAGTGCAATCAAGGAAACTCTTAATGGCAGGGAAGTTCCACTAGAAATTTGCTATCTCTTGGAAACTAATGCATATTTGTGACTGTGTCTGAATGTGATTGTGTTTCTCAAGTGGTGTCTGTAAATGTGTGTGTGTGTGTGTGTGTGTGTGGAGAGAGAGAGAGAGAGAACAAATTCATTAATCTAAATTTCAACATCCACAGATTTTGGCATCCATGGAGGCTCCTGGAACCAATCCCCAGCAGATATCTAGAGCGTATAAATATTGGCATGTGCATCCTACGTCTCTAAAGGGACCAATTTTGTCCCTCCACAGCATGAGTCTGGGCATGGATTAACACTAAAAGTGGGTGACGCTATTCTTTCTAGTTTGCCTAAGTAACCATTCTATCATTTCCTTTTCTTAAAGGAATATGCTTCCCCTTCCTCAAAACCAGCTAAAAACCAATAGCTAATATCATTCTAGTCTTAAATGACAAAAACCCTAAGTAACTATTACCACCCTCCTCATAGCTGGCTAGCTCCTTAGTCTCTACCTATCCAAATTGTTCCTACCTGCCATTTCCACTTTCTTTCATACTCTCCTTCACAACATTCTGTTAAATCACACAACATTCCATTTAATTGTACTGGTTAACCTAAGAAGGGAGTTGACTCTCCTTTTGTCATCACCGCAGCCATATATGGAATGAAATTGCCAACAACGTTGGGACAACTCTTCTCTCTCACTTCAATCACCTGTGCCATCCCCTTCAGGTTGTTCCAGATCAAAATGAAGCCCTTTGAATTAGATTACTATTAGGCCTGTGCAATTGTAAGGACTCACCTGCCTTGAGCAGGGCCAAGGCCTGCTTGGAGGGGGTTTGGAAGTCCTGTTTTGGTCGGGCTGGCATCCATCTTGGAGAGGTGGCTGCAGCCAGCAACCATTAAGGGAAGGGAAGCCAGAGCAAGGGGGCGCGGCCTAGCAGGCTGGTGCCTAGCTACAGTGTAGAGGCTGTGATTGGCTAGAGTAGAAGGGGAGGAGTTGGAGCTGGCAGAGTAGAAGTCCTGTCAGAGAAAGTTTCAGTCTGGAAGTTTGGAGTTTAGAGCGAGGCTGTGGAGACGCACATCTCCAGCCTCTGCTGTTTAGAGTCAGGCTGTAGATTCAGCATCTACGCCTGAGGCAGTCTTGAGCAAGGTTTCTGGGGGAGTATCACCAGAGCCTTGGCAACAGAGACTGACAGTCTGTCCTAAGCAATTCACCACGTAGGAATAGGCTGGACTAGTGGGAGTCACGACTCAGTTCTGACCGCCCTTAGGGCCAGTAGTCATTCTAGTGGGAACGCTTGTGGAAGAGTGCCAATTAGAACTGTTCTTGTGATAGGCAGTTGGGATACCTGGTCATCTCTGGTGAAAGAGTGACAGGTAGTGGACTCTTAGACTGTGTGGGTTACGAGTAGCCCAGTAGTAGCCAGACTCAGGGAATGATCTATAGTGATTAGATGTTCCAGAATTTAGGAACAACAACCATCTAGTGGAACTATTAGTTGGGAGTTGGGAGACAAGTCGTAGTACTGTCTGTGGAACTGAACGAACCATCTGAAGAAGAATTAATAGCCTTTCTAATAAGTAACCTCTACGCTCTAGCACCTATAGTAAATCTTGTTAACCATCACGCTATCCTAACTATCATTGTTGTAACCGTACGCCAGTTGCCTCTCAGTAGAACCAATACGATCTGTGCCTATTTAATAGCCTCGTTTGTAGTTAATAAATCTTGTTATTATTAACTTTTAAAAGAAGCCTCAGTCATCTTTCGATCTCCTCAGTTTACATTCTCGGTGGGTGGGTTGTTGTAAAGGCCAACGCTACAGACACTTCATTTAATTAGTATTTAATTAGTAAAGCAAATCCTAATGACCCATTAGGTTGGTGGCAGACTACCGGGAGTGTCAATTAGTCAATTTTGGTGACCGAGATCGTCACATATTAATTGGTGTACAGCGGTCGGATTCGATCAAGACCACAAAATCCAGTCAGCCAGAGTTTCTCTCCAATATACTCGGAGGGAAAACTCTGGGGAAAAGCTGTGCCAAGACTCTGAGGAAACAATTTACCTCAGGAGTTGCCACCAAAACAACACACACATACACCAGTATGGCTCCGGAGGAAGGAGAATGGCTCATGAAGAAAGGATGCTTGAGTTACAACTTAGTGGAAAGAAGGCATCCGTTCTTCAGAGGCTGGACAGAGTGGTTCACTGTCATTAAAGATGAAGCTTTTCCTCGTTATACCAAAGCGACGACGTAAAAAGCCTTTTAGCCAGCTTTGATAGAGAGCGTGTATGGATTTTGGGGTGCCTGATGAAAGGAAGATGGCACATCTCAGGCCCCTGATATGTGCGGAATTGAGCGAGGTCTATGGGGATCTGAGGGATTCCGAGTGTGGCAATTATGCCATTTTTAAAGAGCGAGTTAAGCTCAGATTTGGGCTGACGGCTGAGCAGAGCAGGAAGACTTTCCGACAGCTAAAGAGAAAGTCTGGGGAAACGTATTCGCAGTTAGGGTCTAGGCTGGAGAAAGCCTTTACTCAGTGGCTGGAGGGCAGTAAAGTAGAGACCCTCAATGACCTGAGGCATTTAATGTGCATGGAGCATTTTTATGAAATGATACCAGCACAAATGTGATGGTACATCAGGGACAAGAAAATTAAGACTGTGTCGGAGGTGGCGGAGACATTGGATCAGTTGGAGGGAGATCTAGAGGTTAGCTCCCTGATGGTCAAAAGACCAAGAGAGTGGGTCAGAAAGGGAAGCCTGACAGGGCTAGTCAGGGCCCTAAAGAGTGGACGCCAGCTCGGGTCCAGTCAGCCAGAGACCAGTCTGTTTTTATTGCCAAATGCCAGGCCATGTTCGGGCAGTTTGCCCAAAGTTAGCGAATAAGAGGCCGGTTTCCCCACCAAAAGCTGTCAAGGTAGTTGCCAGATTACCTCAGACAGAGGATCCCCTCCCGGAGGAACACATACCCAGAGTTATGCGGGTATGGAGTGAGGATCCCGGAAGATCAATGAAGATTATCTTGAAGAAATCCAAGTTAATCACAAAAAAGGTTACTTGGTATGAGAGATAGTGGGGCTGGCGTGTGCCTGGTTCAGCCCCAGCTTGTTAAAGGGCCAGATGATTCCTGGTGGAAGGTGGCGCATTAAGGGAATCTATGGCCCAATTTTCGAAGTGGACATCACCACCAACCCGGTCCACTATCGAAAGTATGAGGGAGATTGGACAGTGGGGGTTCTCCCAAGCTTGGAAGTCCCCCTGTTGATTGGTAATGACTTAAGGGAGCATTGTAAAAGGATTAATGCCATTACCAGAATCCAGTCAGAAAAGGCGGGAAAACGTGAGGAGGCTAATTTCACCTCACAAACAGCAGAAAGCTCTCCTCAGGCAGTGCTGAAGAGTTCCCAGTGATGCCTAATGTAAGCCACCCTGTGGAATTCTTGAGGTATCAGCAGGAGGACGAGCCTAAGAGAAATGTGGAGGGAACTCAGTCAGAAGGGCTCGACCCACAGAGGCCAACCCTGCTGTTATTAAAACCATAGGGAACAAGCTGTTTAGGGTGGCCCGATGAAAGAAAGGCCCTACCCTGTATGAGGAGACCACACAGCTGGTGGTACCTCAACAGTTTAGAGAGAAAATCCTCAAGTTAGCCCATGATGTGCCATTTAGTGGACATCTTGGCATTAAGAAGACCAAGGAGAGATCCCAGTCGTTTCTTCTGGCGAAAGATGGGACAAGATGTGGCTGCCTTCTGTAGAACGTGTGAGGCATGCCAATTTGTAGGGAAAGCCCAAGATAAAACCAAGGGGCTCCTACAACCCATCCCCTGTCGTGTCCACCCCATTCGACAAAGTGGGCATCGATATCCTTGGGCCGATGACACCAGTGACCCGGGATGGGCATCGATATTTGTTGCGGCCGTGGATTTCGCCACCCGATATCGGAGGCGATTCCATTAAAGAGACTGATTCCAAGACTGTAGCAGCCGCGCTTTGAACCTGTTTGCGAGTGGGGTTCCTAAGGCAATCGTCACTGACTTAGGAACCACATTTATGTCTCATATGATGAAAGAAATGTTCGGGCGTGTGGCATAAAACACCTGACCACTACCGTACCACCCGCAGGCGAATGGTCTCACGGAGAGATTCAATTCGACGCTGAACCACATGCTGAGAACTTATGTTCACAAGAATCCCAACGACTGGGACAGAAAGATCCAGCATTTGCTGTTTGCGTATCGTGAGGTGCCGCAGGGAGAGTACACGCTTCAGTCCGTTCCAGCTGTTGTACGGAAGAGTGCCCAGAGGACCCCTGGACATCTTACGGGAGACCTGGACGGGACAGGAGGAGATCGCGGACAAGGACGTTGTCAGCTACCTCGAAGATCTGAAGGGACATCTGTCGGTCATCAGAGACTGTGCTGCAGAGAATCTGACTACTGCCCCAGCGCCAGAAAGAGGTGGCTGATCTACAAGCAAGACCACGAACTTTTTTGCTGTGGGAGACCAGGTGTTGGTTCTGAAACCCAGGCCAAAGAGAAAATTAGAAGTGGCCTGGGAGGGACCATACATTGTGGTAGCCAAAGACTCTGAAGTGGACTATGTAATTTCTAAAGAAGCTGATGGGACTGTGTTAACATCTAGTGTCTCTAGTAGCCAGGCAACGCACAGTTTATCCCACTGGCAGGGAAATGTATCTCTGTTAGGAGGGGAAGGTAAATAGAGAGTGACGTGCCTGTGCTAGAAGGACAAAGATACAACCTGCTGCAGAGAGAAAACAGCTGAGTGTTGTGTTACATCCAAATCTAGGAAGGAGCTTGTGTTTTAAAGGGGGAGGAAGTCCCAGCTGTAGAAACAAAACACCATTCCAACAGTTTGTTGGAAAGTCCAAGCCAGATTGCCACGTTGGTGGACGAACTAGGTAGATGGTAAACATCTGACCTAGATGCATCTTAAAGTTGGAGTTAAGACCTCCAAGACTTTAAGGGTTGCAAGTTATAACCTAAAGGTAGTTAGTAATCTGATGGGGCTAGGCACCCCAGGGTTATTAATATTGATTTTGGTTAACCTTTTGTTTTGACAACTGATGCCTTGACAAGGCTAGTTAATTGATTAAGGGTCATGTAATGTATTATGTATATAACATGTTTTTGTATACCTAACCTGTTTTTATTTACAGAAGGGTTACAATTGTATGTATATTGTATATATATGTAATGCTGTTTTATCTGCTAGACATTGCATGTTAGTTATGATTTGCAAATGTAAATTTGACTGTATTTCTATGCTCCAGGGTAGGTTAGCACTGGAGGGGATTAGAATGCAGGGATTAGTTGGGGAGGTAAAGAGAAGCCTTTGCTTCAGAAAGCAGAGTAGAGAACCCTGTTTCATTCAGCAAATAACCTGAATTGGGGAGGTGTAAGGACTCACCTGCCTTGAGCAGGGCCGAGGCCTGCTTGGAGGGGGTTTGGAAGTCCTGTTTTGGTCGGGCTGGCATCCATCTTGGAGAGGTGGCTGCAGCCAGCAACCATTAAGGGAAGGGAAGCCAGAGCAAGGGGGCGTGGCCTTGCAGGCTGGTGCCTAGCTACAGTGTAGAGGCTGTGATTGGCTAGAGTAGAAGGGAGGAGTTGGAGCTGGCAGAGTAGAAGTCCTGTCAGAGAAAGTTTCAGTCTGGAAGTTTGGAGTTTAGAGCAAGGCTGTGCAGACGCACATCTCCAGCCTCTGCTGTTTAGAGTCAGGCTGTAGATTCAGCATCTCGCCTGAGGCAGTCTTGAGCAAGGTTTCTGGGGAGTATCACCAGAGCCTTGGCAACAGAGACTGACAGTCTGTCCTAAGCAATTCACCACGTAGGAATAGGCTGGACTAGTGGGAGTCACGACTCAGTTCTGACCGCCCTTAGGGCCAGTAGTCATTCTAGTGGGGCGGCTTGTGGAAGAGTGCCAATTAGAACTGTTATTGTGATAGGCAGTTGGGATACCTGGTCATCTCTGGTGAAAGAGTGACAGGTAGTGGACTCTTAGACTGTGTGGGTTACGAGTAACCCAGTAGTAGCCAGACTCAGGGAACGATCTATAGTGATTAGATGTTCCAGAATTTAGGAACAACAACCATCTAGTGGAACTATTAGTTGGGAGACAAGTCGTAGTACTGTCTGTGGAACTGAACGAACCATCTGAAGAAGAATTAATAGCCTTTCTAATAAGTAACCTCTACGCTCTAGCACCTATAGTAAATCTTGTTAACCATCACGCTATCCTAACTATCATTGTTGTAACCGTACGCCAGTTGCCTCTCAGTAGAACCAATAAGATCTGTGCCTATTTAATAGCCTCGTTTGTAGTTAATAAATCTTGTTATTATTAACTTTTAAAAGAAGCCTCAGTCATCTTTCGATCTCCTCAGTTTACATTCTCGGTGGGTGGGTTGTTGTAAAGGCCAACACTACAGACACTTCATTTAATTAGTATTTAATTAGTAAAGCAAATCCTAATGACCCATTAGGTTGGTGGCAGACTACCGGGAGTGTCAATTAGTCAATTTTGGTGACTGAGATCGTCACAGCAATCAATGAAAAAATGTTTCAATACTCATTACAAAATGAATATTGAAACATTTTTGGGTTGCTTTTTTGAGTAAAATTAAAAATGTTAGTATATATAATATATGTACTACAGGACATTGTTTTAGGAACAGAGAAGCTGCTGATAACTATTCTCTCCTTGTTTCTTGATAGCTGTCTTCTGTTAGTGAACAGGCACGATGTCGATACAATTCAAAGTTTGCATGCATGAACTGGATTGTGACTGTAGGATGAACTAACTTCCCTGGATATATTGTCATGCTGATGGGAGGTTTTTTGATGGATGAATGGCCTCTAGGATTCTCCCTCTCTTTTGGTGGTGGCTGAGATACATTTGAAGCTTGAGCCAAGGGCAATAGAATGCTACTAAGTACCCAAACATTTCCATTTTTCTTTCCCTGGAGCTTGTCCTTTTCACTATTGCTGCTATCATCTTTGCAAACGTGACACATTAAATGCCCAGATCTTTTAGAAGATAAGTTGCAACTAGACAGAAGAAATGAAGTGCAAATAACACTAGAGGCTAAAGCACTAGCCAAGTGCGACACATGCTAACAATTTTACTAAGGCATTTGATATAGTGTCCCATTAAATCTTGTTTTCTATATTCTCTAAAGTGGCATAGATAACACTCCTACAAATAAAAGTCTATATTATTTTACACCTTCAGGGAATGGCTAAGCAATGTATAGATTGTCATCTTGCATGCCATTAAAGGCCTTTTCATTTGACCATACTTTTTAACAGGGTAATTGCTGCTGTCATGTGCTCGCTTGACAATTGTGTGAATTACACTTTTTCCCCATAACAATAGAACATCATTTATTAGAAGCAAAGTATTATTTGACAAGCCTATCTTATGTTGTCTTCTTCACTTATAATTGTTTAAATTAAGTGTGAAAAACAGTAACCCTCCAGATGATTTGGCACATAGCTTCCATCAATCCTGCCCAAAAATAGCTAACAGTGAGAGAATATAAAAACTACAGTCCAAAATCATCTGTGAGTCCACAAGTTCTCTACCCCAGTATAAATGGATTGAAGACAAGAATCTGCTAGTTACAATTGACAGTTTTCATGTTAGTAAGTCTTTGAATTTATCCCGGATATTTCTCTGTGATTTAAAGAAGCTTTTTCCAGCTGCTGAATCCCTTCCACAAAACAGATTGTGCATCTTGAATGGCTCCAATAAAGTTTAAACTAGAAGCTGACATGGTACGCCTTGCCCAATCGGTATGGGAGCCACCTGCTAGCATAGAGGACTGTGTTGATTTCACTTTTTAAATTGTCTCTCTTTTTTAAAAAAATATTATTGGTCATGTCTTTATTCTGCTTTGTTTTTGACATGGGCATAATTCACTCTCTAGAAGTGGATGATTCAGATGAAATCAGTAGGCTAGCCCTTACTGTGTCCGCCTAGTGCATATACTGCATACACTAACATCAAAACCTAGATGTTCCAGTGTGCATTTGATGATGATTAGGCCCCTGTTCATGAATGCCCAGCCCTATTTTTGTTGTTGTATTTGTTTTACTGACACAGAAACATAGTATGGCACAGCAAATGAGATATACAGTATATGCTGGATTTCATAGCACAAAATCACAAGTTGAACATTTCCCAAGCGTCCAGGACTGTGTGGTGTATTTTTGAATGATGCGCGCAGATCGAAGGTGGCCTTTTGCAGTTGACAGATCATGATTTTGTCAATTATTATTATTATCATCTATTAGGCATGAGAAAAATGAAATGGAAATTAAAAGGATTCGTAAGAGATTCGTATGTAATGGGACTTTTGAGGTTTTACGTATCGCTGCCGCGATCCCGGAAGTAGACTTCCTTTTACGGTCCTTAAGGCCAACAATTTGCGTTATGATCGTAAGAAATTCTTAAGTATTAATTAATTAATTATTGTACTACTCACTTCTCCCTGTCTTCTCCCCCTCATTTCCTTCCCACCTTCATTCAGCTTCTTCTTTTCCCCGCATTTCTATGAGGAACTGGAAGTGACGCTGCTGCTAGGTAGGCTAGGCAATGCATTCTGGAAAGTGTAGTCCTCCAGGCTTCCCCCCTCCTTCTCTTCCCCGTTGCTCTGCTGCCATGCCCCATCGCAGGGGCCTGTTTCACACACACAAACACATGCGCGCGCTTCTCCTCCTCTCCAGGCTTCCCCCCTTCTCTTCCCCCCGTTGCTCTGCTGCCATGCCCCATCGCAGGGGCCTGCTTCACACACACACACACACACGCTTCTCCTCCTCTCTATCCAGGCTACCCCCCTCCTTCTCTTCCCCGTTGCTCTGCTGCCATGCCCCATCGCAGGGGCCTGCTTCACACACACACACACCGCGCGTCTTGCCGCGCTCCTCCTCTCTCTCCCCTGCGCTCTCTCAGATGCTTCTCTTCCCCGTTGCTCTGCCATGCCCCATCGCAGGGGCCAGCTTCAGCCCTCCAGGTACGTGTTTTGGACTTCAACTCCCACCATTCCTCACAGCCTCAGGCCTCTTCCTTTTCCTCTCAGCCTGGGCAAACTTGGGCCCCTCGCTCCTCAGGATCGGGGTGAGAGAGAGGCAGCGAGGAGCGAGGGGGCTCCTCCTCCTTTTCTTTTGCTGCTTCCAAGAATAGAATACCCCTCCCTCCCTTCCTCCTTCCCTCCCTCCTTCCTATTTGGAGAGTCCCATCTAGAATTCAGTGTGGTTTATTCAAGTTTTGGCCTACAACTCCCAGAAATCCCAGCCAATTTACCAGCTGTTAGGATTTCTGGGAGTTGCAGGCCAAAAACTCATCTGAATGCGCATGCTCTGGCATCGAATTACTAACGAATTTCGTTAGTACTTAAGTTACATTTCCGAAATTTTTGGGAAATTTTTTGTAAGTCTTTCTTTTACTAATAAAAAAAAATCCCCCCCATTTGATATAAGAATCACCATTTTAGGATTCTAAACCATGCCTATCATCTATATATAAAAAATCCTTCATGTTGTCCTGACAGGCTTATAGACAAAGAAACCACACAAGGCAGACACACAAAAACAGCCCACGTACACAGAAAACCCTACAAGGTATGTTTACCAACCAAAAAAATCTAAAAAAATTTAAACAACAAGCTCAAAAAATAATAATAATAACTACAACTCCCATGATCCCCCATGCTAATGCAGCACAGCGCATGCGCGTAAACAACTCCCGTGTGTGCAAAACGGTTTTCCCTCCTCTCCCCCCAACCGCCACCACTGAGAAAATGAGAAGAGGGCCCGCCATCTTCCCACAGGCCGCCCGGCCGCCCTCTCACCTCTGCCCGCAAATGCGGTCCCTTCTGAAGCGCCAAGGGTGCACACACGGCATTGGAACGGGCGCAGGAGGATCTGGCGGCTCCCTCCATACTGGCCCTTATGGGTACCGGGGCCCGATCAGAGGATTGGGAAATGGGGCCGCCTCCTCCCTCGAGGCCCTTCCCACACCAAGGCTCCAGATCGCCACTGCCGGCCCTGAAATGGCTCCCAATGCTCCTGACACCAGGGACTGTAGCCTAGGGGAGGGCTAAGGCTCCCAGGGCAGAGGTGGCTCAGCATCACACTCTCCAAGTGCTTTCCTGCACCGGGACTGGGTCTTGCAAGTGGATGGTCCGCCCCTGCCACGGTCTCTCATCCCTCGGACACATCGTCAAGGAAGTTCCAGAGGAGGGGCGAGATGGCCGGCATGGCACCTCAGCCGCAAGCTGTGCAGGCAAGCAGGCCAAAAGACCTTGGATATGTCTATGAATAACACCGGCTCTTTGCCTTACAAATAGAGGTGAGCTGTGCAGGATGGAGGGAGGGAAGGAAGGAAGGAGGGAAGAAGAAAGGAAGGGAAGGATAGAAGGAAGAATGGATGGAAGGAAGGAGGGGAGAAGAAAGGAAGGAAAAATGAAGGATAGAAGGAAGGAGGGGAGGGGAAAGGAAGGAAAGGATAGAAGGAAGGAAGGAAGGAAGGAAGGAGGAAGGAAGGAAGGAAGGAAGGAAGGAAAGGAAGGAAGGAAGGAAGGAACACATACAAACATACACACACACATATATATACATGCACAGAAATATACAAATATACACATACACACATCTGTACTTGCACACATCAACTCATATACACGCATATACAGTACATATACAAACACACACACACACACATATATATAAGTACACACATATACACATATACATAACTACACACACAGTCCCAAGTTACAAACATCCGACAGCAACGTGTGGCCGGGTCAGCTAGTTATTATTATTATGAAGTGTCAGGTTGCCAGGAATCTGCATTCTATTGACACCATAGTCTTTCTGAACCTGATGAGCTATAGGTTGAGCCAGAGGGTGCCCTGCTCCACTGCAGGAACCAGCAGAAGACCCATTGCCATCATTCATTGGTGGCAAAGAGACAAAGATAAATGGCACAGGCTACAATTTATGACTGTTTATTTCTTGCTGCCTTGTCTCGTCTACTGACTTGCTGAACAACTTCTGGACTGAAAGATTTCAATTCTTGCTTCTTTGTTCATCTTCCTGGATACCTCGTGACTGGTCTGGATTTATTCCTTGATAGCTCTTACCCTCCAATTATATGTTTCCCATGTCACTTGCTAACTGAAACATAGGACAAGTGAGGCAGTCCAGCTTCCTTTCAGAATCTAGATCCCAGCTGCTGTTAAGAGAACAACCACATTTGGGGTCAACTGAAGTGCTCTGACAGCTAGAAAGGAAGGACAGTGAGGAACTGAGTGATGGGAGAGGGGCTTAGGCACAGGCTTAAGTGCTAATTAATGGAATAGTAGTTAAGACATACCTTTCTGTACTGGTGCCTGCATTCGCTTCCTGTCTCTTTACATCTCTTTACTTCCTCCTCTTCCACTCCCCTTTGTGGCTTGTCTGTTAGATTTGACCTTGTAAGCAGACATTGTCTTGTTTATCATAGAACCAATATTAAGTCAGTTACTGTGGGAGTATTTTGATCAAAAACAAAAAAAATAAATAAAATGGGTTCAGTGGAGGGTTCTGGGGAAGCTCCTAGAATTAGCCTTAAGGGCTATGTGTAAGGTCTCATTTTTGTCTACATATACTGCCTATGCCGCCCAAAATCAAATATAAATGCCAGTGCCACCCTGCCCTATACTGTAGCATGATTTAGCTTGTCCAACATCACCTGAAGTCTCTTCTTTCTTTCTTCTCTGAAAATCTGAACTAAAGTTGGCACAAAAATAAAATGAAATACTAAAAACTATATTTATGGAGCTTTGATAAGTGAAAGGAGGAGGTGGAAGAAAGGAAGAAGGGAAGGAAGAAAAAGTGGAAGCAGCTCAGGAGAGTAATTACTCTGAAATTTGGAGGAGGTTTACAAGTTACATAGAATTACACTGGAGGGACCTAGAGATTAGATGTTCTCTCTAGGAATTTCTAGGCTCTCCAGCATGACTGAAGAAAGTTGATCATCATCATCATCAAAATTTTATTTTTACCCACTTCTCCTTGTAGCTCGAGGTGGGTTACAACAAAGCCAAAACCATGTAATTATCATAAACATTATACCAAATACACATATGAAACCTTATATCTACAAAATACATATATCAAAATAAACAGAACAAGAA